>CM056451.1:31159512-31459091 GCA_029783895.1 Triplophysa bombifrons
TGAGATGGTTATTAATGAATGAATGACTTACACCGCTAGCGGTTTAAAAGGGGGAGGAGATCGAAAGAAACTCTGGGTTTAACAAAGAAAAGGTTAGGTCCCGAGCAGGTCAGGTTCACAAAGTAAATTTGGTTACTGACTTTGAGAAGTTACCGCTCTTTTAGAAACTGGCTTGAGTTATCTGCTTTCTCGGGTTTGACATACCTTGCGTTCTGAAAAGAAAAACCCAGAGTTTCGCCCATTGCAGAGTTAATATACCCAGAGTTTTCACAAAACCTCTTTCCTGAAACGGGCTCCTGGATGCTTCAGTGTGACTGGTTCGGGTATGTCAAGTAGCGATACAGCTGCTGTGATGTCAAACGTGCCTTTATTTGTAGGGCTACAATGCTGACTTGGCCAAACATACACTTAAATACATACCTTACATTCAAATAGTGTGTATTTCTTATGTCATCCAATGTGAATACGTATGTTATGTTTGAAAACAGCGCAACTGTAATTTTAAACTTCATTTGATAATATAACAAAGAATTTAATGCCACTAAGGCCTGGATAAGTGCTTCATATGTTAATAGTCTTTAAATGTTATTTACTTTAAGCTCTTGTTGTGTCACGTGGTAACACTTGTTCGTAAGGTTTTCTAATCTTTCTGTGGCTGTTGTGGCAGCCTTTAACCGCAAAAATTCTTTGAGAAACTTTGTTTTTATACATTAACAGAAATGTCCTCTAACATAGTAACAAATACAAATGGAATTCAATGGAGGTGCGGAGCATCAAACAGGAAGTCACTCGCGGTAATGGCGATCTCCATTGAGACGTCAAGAAAAAGGTGGATGTTGCTTTTGGTGCTAATAAATAAATGTTTGGTTGCATAGGGGTAATTTGCGGCTGGGACATGTCCCCACCACTTTTTGGAAGAAATTAACAAATGCTTGAGGAAGTATTGTTTTGGGGCCATTAACATCTAAAAAACATCCAGTGTCCAAGTCAAAGGAATAAACTGTTTTTAAGTGTAATTCACCGAAACAGCCAAGTGACATTCACCAAAACAACAGTTTGGGAACCACATACTGTGAGAGCTGTAGTGGAGTAGCCAATGGACGGACCACCAACTGTATATGATAAATATTCCCAACGAGTTATTACAGAACCAATTTATTAAAGTGCTGCGTCTGATCCCCAAGTTTGGGAGCAGGCTGTAACAAAGGCAATACACAAAGTTCACACGAGACTAATGTGCAATTTTATTTCATCATTTGTAAATCTCAAATATGCATATTTAATATATTTGAATGATTCCCTGTGTGTTACGGTTTGTCTGTATTCTGTGGTGGACAGTATACAGTATAGAGGCTACAGTATAATAACGTTATTCAGTTAAATTTTGTAATGAAACTGTAATGTGGTTGACAGATCTCAAACTACTTTATAGGTAGAATGTTCGCTTTGTAATAGAATGTATGCCAGCCAATCACAATGAACCATTCAACACACCCTTAGTATTATCAGTAATAACCAATACACTTAGTTAATCATGCTTTCCTATACTTTGTGCATGCTATACTGTGCCAAATTAATGTTTCTTTAAAAAAAACTTCAAATGTCTGTACTCCTTGATTTTTGACTGGGTTCCGAAATCTTTTAATTAAGTGATACAAGTGCTTCTAAAAAAATAAGTTACCGTAGAGCCCTGCATGTAGTCAATTTTCAACGTGACATTTTGTGTTATAGATGGGACATATAAACACTCAGAGAATGTATTTGTTACCAAAAAACTGAACCTCCTGATTATATTTTACTAAATACTGGCAAATAGAGTCTAAACGTCAGAGTAATATCAGTCTACACACAAGTCTTCAATTTAAAAAAAGGAAAAATGTGCATTATAGATCCGACATATTTAAGCACAGAGAATTTCTTTGTTAGCAAAAAACTGAACCATATGATTATATTTGACTTAACTAAAGGCTTACCTGTTGCTCAGTGGTAAGAGCATTGCGTTAACAACACAATGTTGTGGGTTCGATCCCAGGAGATTGCAAATACCTCTGTAAAATGTATAGGATAAAGCAATGTAAGTCGCTTTGGATAAAAGCGTCTGCCAAATGCATAAATGTAAATGTAAAGGGATATAGACGTGTGTCAAAAAGGGTACTGTTTTTGAGAGGCAACATACTTTGTTGAATTTCTGTGAATTAACATGTACAAACCAGAAGCAATATTACCCATCAAATGAAGGGCTGACTCTTCATAGAATGTAAAATCGTAAAATTCAGCTACTCACCTCGTTAATTGTTATCACCTGCCCCTCATTACTTCACCTCTTATTTATACCCCTACCTTCCTTCACTCTGTGAGGTGATGTATTGTTTCTCTCTTCCCTTTGTGGATTACGGTTGGGTTTCTCATTTGTTCAACAATGTTTCAAGGATTGATTCTCTGCTTTTTTCTCCAGTGAGGCTTCTTTGAGAGATAACCGGTTTGGACCTTTTTCTCCGGTTCGGTTAGATTCTCTCAGCCCTCGTGGATCGGCATGTGTTGCCTAGCGAGAAGACCTACCTTGTTCTGAACATTCAGTGCTTTTTGTTTCACCTTCAGTTGTTTTTGAATGATCTCTGCAATAAACGCTGTTCTTCCTTCAGTCCCGCATCTGAGGCCATTTCATTCCCTGAAAATCCGTGACAGTCACAATCCTGTAAATAGCACATACCTGACTATGGAAAATCATTCACTATAAATAACAAAAATGCTTAAATGCAATATTGCTCATCACTATAGACCGTTTCAAAGGGACAACCTAAACAATGGTTACTGCACATAAACATGTTCGTTGAAGGCCCTTAACTTCCGGTACACATTCACGAACAATAGAATGCATGTTGCTAATTTCTGATAACAAGCAAAAGAAACCGTGAAGAACCGTTACTTGACTTAACTTGTCTCTCTAATATCTAGACTGCGATACCAAGCTCAACCGCTAGAAGTCAATGTACCATATGGTTTCTTTTAATGCGACCAAACTATTGGACCCATTCAACAAATTGTTTATTTAATAAAAAATGTATACAATAAAATCATAATATAACTGCATATCAACATAAATTAAATGAAATATAAAAAGTTATATTATTATACACTAGCTAAACACAGACCGGAAGTTAACTGGGGCTCAGGCACGTGCATCAGATGAAACTGTCTTAGTAAATATCTTTGGTAAAAACTTTAGCATGGAATTGCCCATATATATTTAACACAAAACATGGACGAGGAAAAACTCATACTCACTGTAGGGGAATTTATATTTATTAATTTAGCAGATGCTTTCATCCAAAGCGACTGATGAGGGAAACAATGTAAGCAACATAGGGACAACAAAAGCATAAATGCAATGAAAAACTGGTCTCATATAGCCCACCACAGTATACAGAGCTTTTTTTTTTGAAAGAGTAGAAAAGAGATGAGGACATAATTAAAACATGATGTTACGTCCGTCTCATGATTTTCCACTCTTGCTCACTTTCCTGAAACAATACAATCACACAAACACAAACTGCTCTAGGGTAGAGTGTGTGCTAACAGAAGATGTTTTTCGTAGATAATGATAAGAAGTCCCTTTTCACAGTAACACATACCAAGCAGGAAGAGAGAGCCTAAGCATTCATTAGACTGAAACCATGAATTATTCTTTAATTTCTGTATCAGAAAAGGTTGGTCTTAACCAGGCTTAAATCATACATTTAAAATAAGATAATGATGAATATTAATTGATTAATATTTGTAGAAAAAAAAAATTATATTTGAAGGAAGGTGAAGCCACGGCACCCGTCCCTTCAACACCGATTTAATTGGTTGTTGTTTAGTTGTACCACGCAGCACTTTCGCTTTCAGTGCTTGTCGCTGAAAAACCTACTTTTCTACACGGTGCTAATATTCTTACAGCGTGCATCTCCTCACTGATGTCTCATAGACTTTTTCTCTAAATGTTCTACGGAATGATCCTCAGTACACGATTGCCACGTTTTAGATAAATTGATTGTGATTGGGCAGAAATCCTTTCAAACCGGCTCACCTCACATACATCATTAACTCCATGATGACACCATCACATTTTATTTAGAGATATGGCTTCATTAAATTTGTTCCATAATATCAGTGGTTTCTCGTAAAAAAACTATTGATTTTTGTCTTGTATTTGTTGCAGGACTTTGTCCAACTGGGTTTATGAACTGGACAAATGGTCACCAAGCATTGTGAAAATATCCTACAAGGTAATGAGCGTTGTTTGTCATGTTGGAAAATGAAATGTAGTGATTGAATGCGGTATAGAATAAAGGTAAGGAAATCGAATGCAATAACTGTTGTTTCGTGATATGTGAAAGGGCACACCATCCATGCGGAGGTCTTTCGTGCCTCAGCTCCGCAGTGGGAAGTTCAATGTTCTTCTTACCACCTATGAGTACATCATTAAAGACAAGCAGATTCTAGCCAAGGTAAAGGACATTCAATACAAAGCACATGGTTGTAGAAAAAGTCTGTGCTATAAGTGCTTTATTCCCTCCCTGACCCTTAGATTCGTTGGAAGTATATGATTGTGGATGAAGGTCACCGCATGAAGAACCATCACTGCAAGCTCACACAGGTGTTAAACACCCACTATGTGGCTCCCAGGAGGCTTTTGCTCACGGGGACGCCTCTGCAGAACAAGCTACCCGAGCTTTGGGCTCTCCTCAACTTCCTGTTGCCCACTATCTTCAAAAGCTGCAGCACCTTTGAACAGTGGTTCAATGCTCCCTTTGCCATGACGGGAGAGAGGGTAGTGTTTTATATTTTATTCCTGTACATTTTTCTTTGTTGCTTTATAAAGAAAGTTGCCTAAGGCTGGCTTTTGATGCCCATTGCATTGCATTGCATTTGTTAGGTGGATCTAAACGAAGAGGAGACCATCCTTATCATTCGTCGCTTGCATAAGGTGCTGCGTCCTTTCCTGCTGCGCCGACTGAAGAAAGAAGTGGAGTCTCAGTTACCTGAGAAGGTACATGCACACCCGGTGTGCACAATTTTGATATACAAATCATCATGTATTTACATTTAAAGTATGTGTATGACTAGTTTTTGGGTGAAATTCAAAAGAAGATATTTTGAGAAATGTCTCTGCAATGTTGTTGTTTGGCTATCAACCCTCCTCACAATTTCGATCGTGTTCTGCAAAAGAAAAAAGTCATAAAGGTTTAGTTGACACAAAGGGTTATCTCTTTCTTTAAAACTCCTTCTTCAAAAATGCATCACTTTGATTAAAAAGCTGAGATGATTAACGTTTTTTGTCAAAGATTCCGCTCAGAACAATCATTAAAAACCGATAAGAAATATACTTTCTAGGATTCTGTACTTTTTCCCCAAAGGTGTCTAACAGCGCCACCTGCTGAAGAACAGTACAAATACTGATTGCCGTAATAACTCCTCTTTGACGGAAACGTTTTTTTTTAAATGACGAGATAAATCATCAATGTAGGTGAAAGAGTTAATGAAAAAGAGCAAGTAATTAAAGTTACAGATTCAAAAAGTTGTCCTTCTGCAAAAACAACAAATATATAGACTTCACACCTAAGGCTGAAAGTATTTAGGTCTGTCCTTTAAGTGTATCCCGGCTATTTGAATAGTTTCAAAACACAGCCTCCTCAGATAAACTGTAATAAGAAATGCTTTATTTCCGTCAGTTCAAACTCCAGCAACTCTATCATAATTGTGCATTGAGCTTTCAACGTTTGTTACAGGTGGAGTATGTCATCAAATGTGACATGTCGGCCATCCAGAGGGTTCTTTACCGGCACATGCAGGGCAGAGGCATCCTGCTCACTGATGGCTCAGAGAAAGACAAGAAGGTACAGACAGACTATTTACAACTGCATTAAAATCTATTTTCAGCCGAGACACGCACTGTTTGCAGCTGGTATTAACAAGTCTCAAATAAGTCCCGTGTGACCACTTGTGTTCAGATACCTGGGGCAGGATCTCCGACTTTTGATTACATGTCTCAGTTATTGAAAAATCAGTTATTGCACACTAAAGCATCCGTTATAATCTCACCTCAGATGTGATGTTTTGAGTGGAATATTAATTTTAGTTAAACATGGTTAATTGTAATTCATATATGAGTGCTTCACAAGATCTGTGTCCATGCATGTAGAAGCCAGGCACAGCATATACTGTACAGTCGTGCATATTAAAAGACCATTTCAAATTTTCATTTAATCAGCATTTCTAGATGTATCGTGGCCATTCCAGTCCATTGTCTGTAAAATTTTAACACAATCAAACAGGAGTGACATAGGCCGCGTTTCCATCCAAAGTTGCGAATTAAGTCTATACGCAAAATTGGAATATTGCATAAAACATTTTTGAATAAACAATGTTTCCATCCAACTAGTCAACTGTCACTTCCTAATAAACTGGAAAAAAACATAAGAAAAGTAAGACAAGCCACTGAATAGAAGCAGATGAAACACAATAAATGCGGTTCTTTTGTGGATGCCAACTGTTTGGGAATTGCAGTCGTGGCAGTTCTGGGAGGCAATTACAGAAGTACTTTGACAACTTTTCAGATGCTGTGTAAGATCAGTACTCTGGTTAGTCAGGTTATGCTGTCTCATAGTGCAGTTAAATGACTTTTTGGAGGAATTTATTCGGCAAATGCGTTTCCATCTCCCATTATTCGCATTAACCCATTTTCGCAAAAAAGAAAAACCACCTCAAGCGAGCAAAAAAACTTTTTTGTGAATTAACGTTTTTTATTTCGAAATTTGGAGTTTCCATCACTCGTTTCTGATTCGAAGCTTTAAAGTGCGAATAAAACCAGGATGATGGAAACCCGGCTATAGTCATCCAACAGCAACGTGATTATCACATAAAAAATATTATTTAAACTTATCCTTAATACATGTACAAATTATACTGTTGTATTCCTAAAAAGTGAATATGAGCCTCGTGGGCAGTGCTCCGACATGTGGCGCGGTTAAGCATCGGGTGACCCGTGTTCGATTCCCGTCTCGTGGTCCATTCCTGATCCCATCCCCTCCATGCTCCATGTCCTCTCGCTCACTTAAACTGTACAAAAAAAGGGATTATAAACTTGTTTTCTTTGCAGATTTCTTTTTTAAATTTGGGACAAATATTATAGTAAATCACAGAAAAACACATACCTATAAAAAGTAAACAGAACTGAAAATAATTTTAAAATAGTCTCAAAAAACTTTCAGCTGCTCAATATGAAGAGTTTATTTAAAAAAAGATCAGTTTTTTTATTGTGCATTCAAATTAATATCAATCAAACTGCACTTGATTTGTTTTGATTTAAGCCATAACAACTAAAAAATACAGCTAACTACCACAATAAAACATGATAACATAATAAAAAACATGATTTTTGAAAATACTGCACCACCGTTGACAAAGTTTAGTCCTTTTTTATTCAACAGATGAAAGGAGTAGGCAGACTTCCATTTTTTTGTTTTGGACACTGTAGTGATTACATTACTAATGCATTGGAATGCCTCAAAATTAGAAATTGAGGTTTGAGTGATCGAATCACAAAACATTTTGTACCCCGTTCTCACCACAGGGTAAAGGAGGAGCCAAGACTTTAATGAACACCATAATGCAGCTGAAGAAGATCTGTAACCATCCCTACATGTTCCAGCACATTGAGGTACCACTATGTTAGTACACTGTTTGTACATATTAACTCTTACATAAAGTGTCCATTTGGCTAAATCAAGTGTACATGAGTAAGCCACATGGACACTTTATGTAAGAGTGTAGAATGTGTACAAATCTTTCATTGATAAACGTTAGGAAAAATTATTGTTCTTATCAAATGAGTTTTATTTGATACTATTCACTCAGCTACAGTACTCAATCTTTCTATTTTATTTAGGAATCCTTTGCTGAGCACTTGGGATATCCGAATGGCATTATCAATGGGTGAGCGGCGATCAAATTGAGCGTTACTTAACCTTAACAGTTTCCATGAAGGGTGTGCATTTATGTCATATTCCATGTCTCGCTACGTTACCGAGACAGTAGAGGTGCACACCAATACAAGTGGTTGACATTTCTCTTGTCCACCTAGCCCTGACCTGTACCGTGCCTCTGGCAAGTTCGAGTTACTGGATCGGATCCTGCCAAAACTAAAGGCCACCAATCACAGAGTGCTTCTCTTCTGTCAGATGACCTCGCTTATGACCATCATGGAGGACTACTTTGCCTATCGCAACTTTCTTTACTTGCGCCTGGATGGTTAGTAGTGAAGACTAAAGATGCTAAAAAGATATTTGTGTTACTGTGCTGCAGCTCATGGTGATGAAATTCCCGAATCAATCATCATTTTTTAAATCTCTGGGCTTGGTACAGAGTGATGTGTAATACTTGCTAACTTTCGCGCATACGCAATTTAAACAAATTTCGGTCATATTAATGAGGCTTAATTATTGGTCATAATTATGTTGTTTTATTGTGATATTTGCAAGCTGTTTTAGAGATATCTGTACTCCCCCAATTATGTCGAAAGGACAAGGACAGAGGACATTTTTAGCCTAACTGCTGTACTTTAAAGCCTAAAATTAGGGCATTTCTATATGGTGGTTCATTGGCTTTTTAATGAGTGTGATTGCACAGATAGACTGCCCTTTCTCTTTCATTATCACCCTTTTGGTTACAGGAACCACAAAGTCAGAGGACCGAGCGTTACTTTTAAAGCAGTTCAATGAACAAGGTTCGCAGTATTTCGTCTTCCTGCTGAGCACCAGGGCAGGAGGTCTGGGTCTTAACTTGCAGGCTGCAGACACCGTTGTGATCTTTGACAGTGACTGGAACCCCCACCAGGTCTGTGTGACTGCTGCTGTGATAAAGAGGAAATAAAGTCTGATCATGGGTTTACAACTCCACACTGATGTGTCAGCTGGAACGAGAATAGCCAAACTCTTGCTATACTGTATGTTCAAGCAAAAATGCGATCTAGGGGTTGTTGAGACACACTCGGTTTTTACAGATTTAAATTGATTAAAAGCAAAAAACATTCGTACAAAATCTCACTGTTTTGCCTTCAGTTATTTATTTAAATATTTTGAATGAATGTAATGATTTAAGTCATGTCAGTTCATAAAAGCTGCATGTCTAATTATTGTATATAAAATTTGTAAAAAACAAACATTTATTATATATTATAGTTATTTTAGGCAGCAAAATGCATTTTCAGCCTTTTATGCTAAATTTTGTAACAAATCCTCCTTCCACCACAACCCAGCAATTTTAAGCCAAGACATTTTTATCTTTTCCTTTTCTAAACATATCAGATAAAAAGTTGCACAAATCTTAAGTTGCACGACTCTTGATAACTTGATTTACCTTAGTTACATTTGCTATTAATACGTTTGTCACACAACTGCGTTGTCCATCACCAGGACTTGCAGGCCCAGGACCGAGCCCACCGTATCGGCCAGCAGAACGAAGTGCGCGTGCTGCGTCTGTGCACCGTGAACAGCGTGGAGGAGAAGATTCTAGCAGCGGCCAAGTATAAACTAAATGTAGATCAGAAGGTCATTCAGGCCGGCATGTTTGATCAGAAGTCTTCCAGCCACGAGCGCAGAGCTTTCCTTCAAGCCGTTCTGGAGCATGAAGAACAGAACGAGGTAAGTCATTTGAACAGACACAGATGGCAATTGCAGTTGTGTGCAATTATTGATTGACAAACTAATTACTGCTTGTGATGCACTGCATGAAAATTAGTGCTGGATGCTTAAGTACAGGACAAGCTCGGCTGACAACAAAGAGCTAGAACTATTTCACTTGTTTGCCTGTATGAATGCAGAATTAAATATGAATGTATTTTTCAAAAGTAATGACATTCTGGATATGCCACACTGTAGTGTCATTAGAGATCGACTAGTGAATTAAAAACAATTGCAATGTGCTTTTAGGGATGCAGTTCTCGAATAGTTATGAAAAGCAGCTTAAAGTAGGTTTTTGTAATCTGTGGTTTGAAAAGGAAAACTTTTAGTCACCTGTAAGCATCCTACTTCCTGTAGTTGCTCTCCGTGCCCCCTGTGTTTCCCTGTGCCTTAGCTCGTCCTCAGGTGTCCTTATTAGTGTTATCCATGCCATCTGTGCCTTGTTTCCTCTAGGGTACTTTAGCAGATTTTTTCCCTTTGTTCCTTACTCAGTTTTTGAGTCTTGGCTGCTAGTCCCCTGCCTTGTTTCCCCCAGTACGCCAAGCTACCTCACATAGGGTTAACTTTGTATTGTTTATGCTCTCTAGTTTGGTTTTCTTGTGGAGTTTTTTTCTCGTTGTTGTTTGTTTTTATTTTTCCCATATGGGTTATTCCATAGCCTCTACTGGTATTAATGCCTCTGTCCATGAGTTCTTCAGAAATGTTCTGAAGAACATTTGTTGGATTATTTTCCTCGCAATAACTTTTTTTTTAAATAAATTACTTGCCTGGAGAACTCTCAAGCGTGTTTTGGTTGCAGTAGATCTCCTAACTACCACACCGGAGACCAGAGTTCTTGAATCCTGACAGTCTCCTGCGTGTCTTAGGTATTTCTGCTGATAAAAATGCTTGTCTTGTCTCCAAATGACTCGACATGTCTCCATTAGTTTCAGAAGTCGTCTTTGAAGATCTCAATATGAAGTCAAACATTATTTGTTCAATTTCATCAAATTTACCCAAGTTAACATTATTTTACCTGTATTTTTCAACTCCTTACTCTTATTGGGCCACATTCATAAAACACGAGCAAAATCGTTCGTAAAGTCGTTCCGTTAACATTGCTGGTTATTGCATTTTTATATTCATTAATAATCTTCAAAAAAAGATACTTGTAACATGTTACAGCCATGTATATTCCTAATCATAGCAACCAGCTTGTCTCTGGAAAAAGGATCTAAAGCGCTCTCAAGCGCTACCAGCTTCTTTTCAGAAGAGCTCTGGAGAATATTTCAGCAGACTTAAAACGCTTTGGTGGACATATGTTTATTTATTAATTTATTGTTAGGCATGTAGCCTATTAGTCTTTTATGCATTTATGTAATATAACGTGCCTGACCTGAGAATGGAATCCAGAGGATCACACGCATTCCTAGATATGTAATTTGTGTAGCTGTAATTCATAGGCAGGTACAGGGGCGGCCCAAGCCTTCTGGGGGCCCTAAACAGAATTTAATTTGGGGGCCCCTCTGCCACCAATATGACAAATTATTGTCAATCCTTGATTATTCTGACACTATAAATCTAAAACACCCATTATCAATTTTATTTGTTGTAACTGTATTAATTTGCTAACATTATACTAGGGATGAGTCACGAATTTTGAATATTCGATTAGTTTTTAATTATCGAATTTCAAATATTGTGTGCGATCTTATAAAATTGGCTGTGTTTTCACGCGTAACGTGTTCATGTAGCCAAAGGGTGGCGCTGCCATTAACAACGCACCTTAAACCTAAAGGCTGTCAATCAAGAGACAATAGAGGAAAACATTTTCTCACAATAATTATAAATTAAGTTACGCACACTGTAGACCCGCGTGGCACAACGGATACGATAAATTGAGACAATGAGTGGGGTCCTTTAATAAAATGAGTGAGAATAAAGTGCAGTGCAAACTCTGCAATGCAAAACTGGCTAATCATGTATCAAAAACTACGATGCTCAATCATTTGAGGGCGAAGCACCCAACAGATTCATCCACAGATCAGCAATCAGTTGCTAGTTTTATGGTCAGACCAACTAATTTGGATGCCAGATGGGCGGAGCAAATAACTTTAATTACTAAGATGATCGCTTAGGATATGCTTCCGATCGGCTTTGTCGAAGGAGAGGGTTTTAAAAATGTTATGGTGTTTGTACAGCCCTAGTTTACTGTTAGTCTAGAAAATCGATCACTGCCAGACTGGAGAAACTTTTTCATGACAATTGAAATGGAAGCCCTTTGAGCTATTAATTCATGAAATAGTTCCGGACTGTTAATAAATGCCGTCATTCGGTTAATATGTTTTAACGCGTATAAAATCTTAATGGCTAAATGAACAGATCAGATTGATCTGTAGCAAGGTGGTTCAAGAATAAAATATAAAGGTGAATACCAATCAACTACAAATAAAATAAAATACTAACAGGATCTTCTGAAAAAATTAAAATAGGTTTCTATAATAAACATGTTATTTTAGACAAACTAACTCAACTTTACATACCACCTCAATATTCCACTTTCCTCCTTACAATCTGTGTTTCCTGGCTCTTCTGGAGGCAAAATCATTTATGATATCACTATAAGATATCTGACGGGCAATTTTGTTTTTACTACTAATTAGCGAAAGTCCAGTCAGTCTTTCTTGATCCATGGAAGATCTCAAATAGTTTTTGATCAGTTTGAGTTTGTAAAAGCTCCGTTGTTGAATGAACAGAATGTTATTTTAACGTTAAAAAAGCAATTTCAACAACTACAAGAAACTGCAGTTATATTAATGTCAAACTATATAACACAGCACCACAGCAAGCCATCTGTACACTTAAATCATTGAGGCCAAATGATACTGGAATACAATAGCAAAGACTTGTAAGTTATGTTAAACTGTTATCAGCACCAAAGTTATAAAACAGAAGCTTATTTTTATTATCAGTACCAAGTTTATGAAACAGAAGATTAATTTTATTAAAGAAATATAATCCAGGAAAGTTATTTTAAAACCAGCTAAGTAATATGTTGTGTATTATAATATATTGCGATTGCAAATCTATTTGCGGATGTTTAATTAAACAGTTGACTAGGCTAGGCTAAGCCTATTTAGTTTATATTAATTTTCTCAACTCAAATCATTTCCCAACGTTATCTTGCTGTTTTTTCTCTTCCTCTGTTTCTTTCTTTTTCTTTTCTCTGCACCAGAATGATATGTTCTTTTTTTTGTGACAATATTGAGTCAATATCAACTTCAATTACGTCAATCAGAAATACTCCCGCTGTGCATGTATCCTGCTGCAGCAGCCCGTTAATATAATATTAAGTTGTGTTTTTTTTTCATTGAATGATGCAAATTAAACTTAAAAAAAAGTTGAAACCTACCACAAATTAAAAATACCTATGTTTTGGGATGTTTTTTTATTGTTTAAATTGATCAAAAAATGAAACGAAAAGGTCTTTTTTGGAACACTAACTGCTGTTAAAAGAACGAGTCCTTATTAAACTAAAAAAGTAATAGACACGCGTTACGCGTTTCTTCCCCATAGAAGTCCATTATAAGGAAACAGCTTAACATAGCCTACGGAAACACAGACCATGTTAAAACTTCTCAAATAAATTTCTAAAATTTATATTCGATTCAAATCAAAACCACGTGATTGAAAAAATCTTTCAGTGATCGATGTTTAGTGTGTTCGCGCGACGGGTACATCGACACAGGCAGACTATCTGTATCCTGCTCGGTTCTTACTTCTCCGTGGCGATAACGGCGTGCGGTTAAAAAAAATATTACAAACTAATATAAAAGTGAGGGGGACACGAACGGGATTTTGTAAAGTGAAAGAAATTATGCCCCTGGATATGGGAAATTATACAAAATCTTAGGGCCCCCTGGAGGCCACGGGGCCCAAAGCAGCCACTTAATTCGCTTATGCCTTGGGCCGGCTCTGGGTGGGTATTATGTTAATTATGAATGAGCGTGCTTTCACGCCTTATTTACAAATAAATGGAATTTATTAACATACACACGTTTTACTGTGAAATCTGACATTACCGAATTATTTGTGAACCCTGAGGAGAGTTTTCGTGAAGGTCCGTTTTACACGCAAAGCACTCATATATTTACTCAAATCTTTACGAATGTTTCATGAATGAGACCCAATGTATTTAAACAGTATGTTGTCCCATTTGTTACTATTTTTGTATCTCCTTAGCAATTTTAGGAGAACATCTGGGACTAAGCTGATACATTTCACACAAAAATAAGAATTCTTAATTTCCTCAGGTTGTTTCAAATCTATATATTTTTTGTTCTGATAAACACAAAGAAAGATGTTTGCAAAAATTCTTAAAGCCAAACAGTTCTTGGCCACCATACACCATAGTAGGAACAATTGCTTTATACATTTCTTTGTTCTACCCAATAGAAGATATTATGAAGAATGTAGGAAAGCAAACAGTTTAAGAATTGTCATTTTTTAAGTTATCGGTATCGGCCAATAATAAAATTAAGCTTTATATAATATAGCCGATAAATTATCAATCATTTCCTCTGGTTGAACTACTTAAGCCGCATGATGCTCACTGTTAAAATCCAGTACATTACTGTCTTTCTGGCATGATCATTCACTTACTGCTATTAGCAAATCGTTGGTGATTTAGTATGTAGATTTTGAATGTGTAAATTATAGGAACAAAAGCATATTGTTTGAAGGCAAATGTTGTCTGAATGCTTTCTGTCTTGAGACCTGTTAGACTTGTGGCTATTGAGAACACCTTTCTGAGTTGCTCTAGATGAACATCTATAATTTGTTTATTAAACATACCAGAAAGTTAAACAATCTTTAATTAGTGTAAAGTAGGCTTGGTACATGATATATTAGGTGGGAATAGGAATATTAAATTATTATTATTGTTATTATTTTATTATAATATTATATATTTACATATCGGTTATCGGGTTCCAATGGCCGATAAGTAATTACCCTTATTGGCCAAAATGTACATATTGGTGCATGCCTAGTTACAAGCAAACTTCCAAATATCTTTCTCCGTGTTCATCAGAACAAAGACATTTATACAGATTTGGAACAACTCGAAGGTGAGTAAATGAAGACAGAGTTTTTATTTTGGGAGGCCTGTCCCTTTAAATGTAACAAGTGAGAACTCTATACCATCTCCTGAGCCTGAATTTTCCTCTTGGTTACCATTCTCATTGTCAACATAGTAAAACCTTCTCAGAACTTTTGTTTATTACTTCATCTAGTTAAATGCATGTCAATATTATTTAGCAAATTCCCCTACGTTTATATTTACTGAAATGTGCATTAAAGAAATGTAGTTCAAGACTTCATGACATTTTGGAATAATAGGAGAAGCAGGACACAGACAATTGGGACATCCTTTCATAACATTTGGAACAATTAGAGTTGGATGGAAATTGGAAGGTCCTGCGCCTTTCACAGAAGATATTTATATGTATAAATATATTTAGACCAATTTACTTAGCGATTGCTATCAAGATGAGCATAATGTTTCTGGAAAGAGTTGCCTAAACTGCTTTAGGTATACACCATCAGATCAAAAGGTTTTCTCAGTTAAGTGACCCTAAAATTTCAACTGGTATTGACTGGTTCATTCTTCTTTACTTAACTTCTCAAAGTTTTACGGAAAACTTCGAAGAAGTACCTTAACAATTTAGGGTTCAATTGGTTTCTTACAGCTGAGCAGCCCACTCAATGGCAAGTAGCCTAGTTACTACAAATGTGACCCGTTTTGAAGCTGCATGTGAATGTTTGACCCTGAACAGTGTTTTTTGAGGCGTTAAGAATTGGTATACAATTGTGGAAAATAAAATGGTGATTTGTAGATACATCGATCGTCTATCTCTAGCCCAACTCAGTTCATTGGCAGTCTCATTATAATGACACCGCAATTTGTTCGGCAAATTATAGTTTATCACTGACATAAATTATGATGTTTTCACCCATAAGTGAACGCAATTCAGTTGAGGCCAAGTTCTGTTTTTGTATTGATTTTCAGAATGACAAAGGCTAAAGAAATGGCAAGCAATTTTGGTAGAGAAAATGCGGTTTAGTTGTGCTGAAATACTTAGAGCAGTGGTTATCAAACTTTTCTGATCAAGTATCACCTTTAATAAAATGAGTTGTTCCAAGTATCACCCAATGACCGTCATAGAAAATCACGTGAATTAACTCCTCAAATTAATAGTTGAGCTGTGAATCTATATCTTTACACGTTGCCCTCCCGTTCTAATGTATTATTAATAATTGTTTCCTAGATGCTAGTCAGCCGTAATAGTTGACACAAAACACCTCTGTAGTGCACTGTAAACAGGTTTCTGTAAATTACTTTTATGAGGGATTTATTGACTTTGTGGGAACTTGCAGAAAGACTTAAAAACGTATTGTGGTTAGGAAGACGTGACGAGAGCCGTGAGGCGTGAGTGATAGTTTGAATCAGCTGTGCAAACACCGGTCCCGGATATCTCACGGAGGAGATTGGGAGCATAAGAGGACGAGCGACGGGCTGCTGACGAGAGAGGACCGGGCCCGAACATGTTTTAGTCTTTTACGTTTGTATGTATGTTTTATTCGCCGGCATTCGACCATGAGGGGCTTCCGGCTGCCTTTTTGTTTTGTTAATATTTAAGTAAATGTTTAAATGTCTGCCGGTTCCCGTGTCCTTCCTTCCTTTTAATTGAACCTCGTTACACTTATATTAAAGACAAACAGTGTGGAAAGAACATTTAACGCAGAAGATAAATAAATATTCTTATACTTAAACATCAAGATAACAGCTGTATTTAAGAAACCGACACGTACACTTTACTGCAGCGGCTCTTGTCAAAGCGACACGTCAAAAATACTTTGCAGCGCACTTCAGCTCATCGGAAGAGAGAGAGTGAGGGACTCACAAGCACCTGTCTGCTCCCGTTCTGTGTTTGAGCTGCCGGTCACCCGCCTGAGTTACATCGACCAATGATAAATTAACAATCGTTCATTGCCTATTTTAAAATTGCACATAGGCTGAGATGTATTCCGTATTCATCAATCATGAATCAAACATTTGTAATTGTATTTAAAACTCGAAATGTAAATTAATATATAGAGTTTTCTGTCGTGTCACGTACCACCGGGGTCTCTTTAAGTACCACAGTTTGAGAACCACTGACCTTGAGCATGTTTTAGTTGTCTGAGATTGCCTGAATATTTTTTGAAGCTAAAAATAATCATCCAAAGATGATCAAAGTGGAATAATAATTAAGGATCATGCCTCTGTGGCAAAATCAAAAGATTGAGGTTGTTGCTGTTGCAGCTGATGGCATTTGTCTGGGGTAGGACTGTTTGTTTGATCGACCAATGAAAGATGTGTTCTCTCCCAGTTTACATATATGAAAAATGTCAATGTTGAGAAGTAATTGTCTTTTAGCAGATTTCTGTATGTGATTCTTAATGTATTTGTGTGTGTGTGACATCAGGAGGAGGATGAAGTTCCAGATGATGAAACTCTCAATCAAATGATTGCCCGTAGTGAGGAAGAATTCGAGCTCTTCATGGTGAGACTGAAATTACAAAAATTTGCAACTTGCACGAATTGTTCCTTGCACGGTCATTCAGAATTGTTGTAGGCTTTTTCAAAAGTAACCCACGTTTTGGGTTCTGCATGTTCTCGCTTTTGAGACTCTGTGTAATTGAAAGCCATGACTTGAGCAGGAAACGTACCATTTACTCTGAAACTAACCTTACTCATTAATGCCATTTGAAGCGAATGGATTTAGACCGCCGTCGAGAGGATGCACGCAACCCAAAGCGAAAACCTCGGCTAATGGAGGAAGACGAGTTGCCATCTTGGATCCTGAAAGATGATGCGGAGGTGGAACGCCTCACCTGCGAGGAAGAGGAGGACAAGATCTTCGGCCGGGGATCCCGCCACCGTAGGGATGTCGACTACAGTGACGCGTTAACCGAGAAGCAGTGGCTGAGGGTATGCTGCTTCATGACCACAAAGCACAAATAATATATGACACAGTTAATTTATAATAATATATGCAATTCCATCTGGATGATGGGGTTTCCTGTTACCATAGCAACATGGAGCCCACAGGTCGTCAATACTCTTCCTAATGATGTGGTTTTGTGACGAATAATGTTGAGCAGAGATGGAATGTCCTGGCTTTTCATTTGAAATGAATCTAGTCTGTCACATTAAATTTCCTTTACTACAACAGAAGGTAATGAAGACAAAAACTTAACACAATCTGAAAGGCTCAAACGTCACGGTTCGCTACTGTGCATCACTATACTTAACAATGCTTTAAGAAGGTCTGGCATGGGTGTGTTGACAGTATAAATTGATGAGAGGCATTTTTAATGATACACTACACATCCAAAACATTTTTCCATGCAAAAATTCTATCTAGGCCTAATCCAAAATCTTCATTGGCCATGATAGGCGAGTTCACTTATTAGCTAATATTTGGCCATTTTGAGATGATCTATATACACTATAAATCTGCTGATTTGCAGAAGAGTTGACTGCAACAGAGGTTTTTATTTATTTAGCTGGATATTAATCAGTGATAGGGCCTTCTGTAGGCCTGTCACAATATATTTTTGCAGATTCAGGTTATATTGTCCCAGAAATAATTGTGGTTATCATTAATATCGTTTTATACTTTATGCCACTGATTATATGGGTAGATGACAAATAAACTGTGAATTAATGTGTCATATGGTGTGACAGCAAAAAAACAGTTAGTAATATATTGTTTTATATTTATAGTATAAAATAGCATAAAAGAGTTGTTTTTTTTCCAAATTTGTGCTGTTACACCATGGGTTTATCTGTCAATAATGTCATAATGATATGAAATAGCATACTTATGCAAGAACACTCTTTCATATTTCTTGTGAATTTTCAGAAAATTAGAATGTAAAAGATACATGTAAAATCCAAGCAAATAGTTAAAAACAGATAGTTCTGGTTATTTCCAAAACATACACATGTTTGCATTACATCAGTATGCGTCCTGTTGCTAGCCTGTGCCTTTGTTGCTTAGCAATCATTACGCTTCTGAAGAACTACATTGTTTGGCAGAGAAATATATATATATTTTAATCAACATCATTATATTTTGCTACTGTATATTTGTCTGATGAAACCTCGCCAGTTAGATGGGATTGCTGTTTTGTAATAGCAATAAGCCATGTGAAGCCATGGTTTACAGTGAATTTATTCAGCTCAGCATTGTGCCTAACAATACCCCTAAATCAAACTTTACTGTAGACCATGACTTAGGTATTGTAAATGTTACGTATGACAGAGATAGCAATATCGTCTTAAATGGGTATTTTCAACCTTTTTTACTCCAATGCCCTCATTGTATTCAACATCATTCAAACTGGAAAAAACGTTTATTCATTATAAGAAATATGTTATATATGTTATTCAATGCTCATCTTGGAAGTCAAGTGGGGCCCCCTTGTGGACCACAGCTCCCCTGTTAAGAACCACTAGTCTAAAATATTAATGACTTTTTTATGTTAAAGAAACGGTTCACCTTAAAATGAAAGTTATGTCGTCAGTTACTCACCCTGTTGTCATATTAAACCTGTGTGATTTTCTTTCCTCTGCAAAATACAAAAATATATATTTGGAAAAAAGTTAGTGTCCAAAACCCTTCGGTTCTCATTGACTTGTATGGACACAAAACCAATGCAAGTAAAAGGGGACCAATGGTTTCTTTACCAACATTTAAAAAAAGTTCTTCTCTTGTGTTCTGCTGGGAAGAAAAGTCATACAGGTTTGAAATGACAAGAGGGGTCAACTTTTTTTTTTTTTAACAAACACACGTGTAAATATAATGGCAATATACTGCATCACCAAAACTCACATTTATAGACCTTGGTCTATTCATCTGGTTATATTCATTCAAGAAAATGGCTTGAAAAAGCTTCGAAAATATTGACATAAATGTTGTGGAGAGAATGTATCCTGTTATGTTGACTGTCTTCTGCTCCTGCTTCCACAGCATATGAACCCTGCTATATGATTGATAAGCCAACAACACAAAACACACATGACACACATGACAAATACAGCTCTGTGAAAACCTATAACAAACAGACTCTCGATCGATAAACCTGGTGGCATTTCGTCCCCCAAACCCAATTAGATTATTTTCTTATTCTCCATCCAGTCACAAATTGATCATTCTCTCTCTAACAAGCTTTTTCCATTTTCTCTCACAAGGCTGGCATGAGGACAGTCATTTCGCGGCATTTGAAAGATTATATCTGAGCTGAGACTGGACTAGTGGTCTGTGCAGGTCAATAATAAGTATGCTGTTTTGCCGCTGGGCATCAAGATTTGTGATGCTTTTTGGTGAGGGGTTTGTCTGCTGCTGGGTTTGGCTGGAAGGAAACAAGAGCAAAACTGTGTTTGAGCACAGAGGCAGAAGGTGTAAAGCAGCAAGGGAGGTAATTAAACGTGGAGCCAGCTCCTGGTAAACAGAGACCCACTGAGGAGCTAAAGTATACAGAAAGAGGAAGGACGTTTGACACTGCAATCGCATTTTTGGAGAAAACAATGCGGGGTCTGTGAGTTTTTATGAAGTGGTAAAAGGCCATTTTGATGACAGCTCTTCGAGCGCCCTCACTTTTATTGTGCCGTTTTGGAGGATTCAGCCTTTTACTGTAATCTTATTTAGTGTTTTTCCGGTACTTATGATAGTTTCCCGGTTTTAGTTTTGCGGAAATGCTTAGCGTTACTGCGTGATGCTTTCTGTTGTACCCAATGCTTGAAGTTATTCTTGAAGATTGCTTTTACAGAGTATCTTCCCATCTATACAGCTCAATGGCTCAACAAATTGATTTGGACGGTTGACCGCACAGAGTTTAGCAAACATTCAACTGTGTTGGGAAAATGAAGTGTGTCACGGAGGGAGAGAGAACCCTGCTGGTCTAAATGCTGGTCTAGGGAAGTAAATACTCTTGCAAGGGCTCGCACCTGAGATCTGCTCCTGCGTGTTGTGCATGTGTGTGTGTCAGTTTGAGGGTGCCCAAAGAGTGGTTAGTCAGCCGTGAAGGCTGTTTTGCTCCCTCCATCATGGTCTTGATTGGCAATTTGAGGTGACACGACATTGACCATTGGCAATGTAATGTGGGCATGTCCAGGGGCGTGACACAATTGAGATGCGGTGGCCACCAATCAGAGTAAAGACAATGGCACTTATGTGATCTGTCTGAGTGAGAAACGTTTCTCTTCTGTAATGTCTGGGCCAGAAGTTTTTGCCGCAATGTAGTGTATTTATGCTATGCATTGATAAGCATTCATCTTGTTTAGAATAAAATTCAAGGACACAGACAAAAACAGTTGCACCGAAGATCTAAAATTTAGATAATCGAAAAAATCTAGATAATACAATGAGGATAAGGCACTTGCAGTCGCTGCAAAGCTGAGTGTAAGACATGGAACCAGGTCCACCATTTATCTTTGGGCCAGATTCACAAAACATTCTTAAGAAGAAAGGTTTGCTAACTGCCGAACTCAAGTTTATGAAAAAAAGGTCCTAAGAAAGTTCTTAATTTCATAATCTTGTCAAAATGCTTTTGCCAAACATTTGCTTTTGCCAAACAAATGTCTTTAAAGGGAACTCGGTGTATAGAGAGATGTATGGCTTAATACATTGTAATAGCCTTAGACTACTTGCATTTGTTGTTATTATTTCTTAAAAAATAGAAAGAAATGTAATACTTATTTTAACCTAAGGAGGTCACCACGTTCTTTTTCGATGACGTAAAATTGTTGCACGCACAGGCAGCCAAACTAACACACAGACACACTCATCAGTTCTTCAGTCATTAGAAGGTGCTGTAGGATAAATATATATATATATATATAAATAATGCTAAAGTAATGAAGAAAAAAAATAAAGACGCTATTTGGTGTACTTTCATGCATTTTAATATTGTTGGTCAGAAACAATACAAACATACATATTAATAACCAAAATCATTGCGAATTTAATATATACACGATGTTTTTAGCTATTATAAAATGCATTTTATCCCGATTTTGACTTTTTAATTCATTAACATCAGTAGCTTATTGTCTTCATTATCTCGGTCATTAGTTGACGGGGGCTAAAATTCAGAATAAATAACCAAACCGCAAAGCTACCCACATTTAAGGGCTGATAAAAAAAAGAACAAATTAAGTTATAAGAATACCGTTTCTTTTGTTTGAGAGCTGAGACTCTGTTCTTTCATTTGATGTTATGTTTATCCATGAATTAATTACAGAAAATGTACTGTGAGCCATCAACATTTAGTGAAAATGTAAAAAGCGCTGGCTGGCAACTTTTTACTTAAAAAGGCTGGCATCTGAAGACTAGTTGTGTATATCATGATACACTTTTGTCAATATATCCCTGAAAAATTATACATTTGACCTTTAAGTTAAGGAAACCTCACGGTTGTCTTTAAATTGCAAAGTGATAGTTGGGTGACATGATCATGTGATTTGTAATTTAGCACACTCTCAAAGTCTGTCATCTTAATGCTTATAAGAGTAACATTAAGATGTTTTTTTAAGAAAATGCTTCAGAAATCTTTGAGAATTGCAGTTACAATTTGAATTTTCTTATGACTGCTTACTGTACAATTTATCTTAAGAACATTCAGTTTTTTGTCTTAAAGCAATAGCAGGGACGTGATTTTTCTGTATAAATACGGATTTACGTAGTCTTTGACCTCTCTGGGATCCCCCGCGTAAATTGCAAAATAAGATTTATCTTATTTTGTGACGGGATTAGTGGGTAGGGGTTTGTGGATGTGCGTTTAGTCATCATACAGCCGGCCAACAGGATCCTCTCTACTGTAACAATACAGGTAGAGGGACGATGCCACACGTAGAGCTGAGATAGACTTGGGTTTATTGCAGGGTTAATGGGTGAACAGAAGACAGGTGTAACAATCCGGGTAACAGGTAACATCCACAGGTGAGTAAACATACGACAGGTAACATCCACAGGTGAGTATATATCCAAACAATGGGTAACATCCATAGTAATACAGATATGTCCATCTAGTGCACAGGTCATAATTCAACTAGACTTGACAAATAAAAACAGGGAATATATAGTGTTCTGGGGATGTTCAGGTGTGAGTGCAATCATGGTTGTAAATGGCTGTAAGGCATTATGGGAAGTGTATTCCGTAACGGTGAAAGTCCGGTGAATGGGAACGGGTGAAGCTGGTGAAGGCGCTGATGCGGGGTGCCGTTGCTGGCGGCGCTGGAAAGCTCGTTACATGTACGCTCTCAATGTTATGCACATGTATGCTTGTTATAAATGCAGAGAAACCGCTTCATTCATTCAGAACATAATTTTGCAAGTTATCTTTATGTATCCAGAGAGTCCGTGAAAAATTGACGCTAAACACAGCTGTTTTGGTACTCAAAAACGTGTGTTTTGTCATTTTTAATTAAGTGGGGAACTGAACGGTGTTTTGTTACGTATACAGAAAATCCTGAGTTTGGAAGTTGAGACGTCTATATGATAAGCTTTGACATTATAACATTATCTAGATATACAGAGACTAAAACTCGATTTCATGGCTTGAAACGATACAAATGGCCGATCTAGTCATGGTCTACATATTAACACGTTTAAGTCTCTTCTGAAAGCATACATTTAAATGAACTGAAACCACAACATGCAGCGTTTGCAAATACCTTTATTACATGTTGATTAATGCAGACAAACTCTGAATGAATGACGTAGATGCTTTGTTGTGTTATAAGTTGCCCATGCATGTATTAGACACTTACAATTGCAAAAATGAAAGTGTCAGAACAAAAGATGCATTCAGTCTAAAAGCGAATGCTCACCCAGACCTGCCTGAAACGCCTCATGTAACCACACCCACACAAATCTTCGTCAGTTCGTGGTATGATTTGACTAAGACGACCCAAATCTATATGCACGTAAGGTGGGCATACCTGTCAGTACAATTGCTCTGGAACCTGATGTTCCAAATATGGTAAGAGGCGTTACATTTCCGTCACACGCTTGCAGTATTCGACCAATCACTACGCACTGGTTAACTGGCCAATCATAGCACACCTCGCTTTTCAGAGCGATGAGCTTCTTAAAAAATCTACATGTTTCATAGAGGCGGAGCAAAGAGGAGATACAAACATGCATGGTATGTGAAGAATACAGCGTTTTTGAACATTAAATCGTGTATACACATTGTATAACATCTCAAACAAAATGATAATATTCCTTTAAGCCGTATGACCCCTTTAAGTGGTGGACATATCGAGAGTTTTTACGTATGCTGTTTTTGTTTGTAAAGATAAACAGTCATGAGTCACTGTAGGCTAAATTAACTTTATTGCAGATTCACCATTCTGGTCAAAGTGTCTAATTTATCTTGTGCTTTGACACATCGTGATCCTGCTGTGCTGGGTGTTTTTCCTTAGAAATAACTTTTGTGATGGATAACAAGAATTAACAAGCAATTTTTCATTAATGCTTTTTTCCCCTCTTGTTAACACAACATTTATCAGTGACTCATATCCACACAGTGACTGAGCACCCCCTACGTTAGGACATCAGCAGAACACTTATTTTCGCAGTACGCTGCTAAACTCTGAAAGTTCCTTAACCACGGGCGCAACCTCACCATGACAACGGTGGAGGACATGGAGCAGAGGTCACTCATTATTAGCTGGCCATACAGCCAGCAGTGTCCCCACAGACAGACAGTACCTGAACCCTGGAATTTAGCCATCTGTGAGTCCATCGGTTGAGTGCTCCAGAAAAAGCATTGTAGAGTGTGTCCTGTTTTAGCTTCAGTTTTGAATGTTCTTTTAGTTTTATTGTGTTCTAACATTTGTGACCCTGGACACGGGAATATTTGTGGCAATAGCCAACAAAACATTGTATGGGTCAAAATGATTTTTTCCCAAAGACCATTGGGATTTTAAGTAATGATCATGTTCCATGAAGATATTTTGTAAATTTCCTACGGTAAATATATCAAATCTATTTTTGTTATCACAAGTTGTGTTAAAAGTAACACAAAATGTGTTGTCTAAGTAAAAAAGAGAGATGTGTTCAGTTAGGGACAACACATGTGATGTTTTTAAGGATTTAATGTAAACAAACTGAGACAAAAGCAGGTGTAACACTTTGGGGTGGACAGATGGACGACGTACTTGAATGGAGATGAATGTCAATGATGTTTAATGACTGTTATATCCATGTGAAGCAAACAGGGGAAATCCACAGGTGAGTATAAATCCACAGGAAAACAAAGAGGTAATATCCAAAGCGACTTATATTGCATTATCCTATAGATTTGTTTCTAAGTATGGGCAATACAGTGGGATCGAACCCACGACCTTGTGTTGTTAACGCTATACTTTTACCACTGAGCTGCAGGAAAGCTATCCACAGGTAAGTATCAACCACAAGAGAACAACAGGTAACATCCACGAGTAAGTAGTCTGAACTAGACCTGACATTGAACACAACACATGGTAAATATAGTGTCCAGGGATGAGGTTCAAGTGTGAGCGTAATCATGGGCCTCAGGTGCGGGTGTAATCAAATATGGTGTCAGGTGCAAGGGGGTGATGGGAAATGAAGTCCATGAGGTGAAAACACAGGGAAAACTGGCAGGGGAACACAAGGGGGCAGACAGCTTGAGTGCCGCTTAAAAATAAAATGAAAAATGAATTTCTGTCATGACAATTCTCTAAATGTTTAGTATGGTAGTGTTCATGACACATAAATGTATTCTGTCGTACGTATACTTGCTACTGCCAATAGATCCACAACATGCTGCTGTGTTCAAGTGCACATATATGAATAAACCCCATGTAGCTTACGTAATCAACTTGTATCAGATCTATACAGGTGGAGCTGGGGAAGGAGGAGGAATTCTGAAACGCGCTGCACTGCTACAACAATCACTAGCCAAGATTTAAACGTAGAGCAGCAAGCTCATTGGCTGCTGATACGCAAGGAACCAATCAGCTGCGCCGTGTAGTAAAGTTATTATGTCAGATTGGTTTAGACTTTGGGACTGCGCCATTTAGAGTTTTATGCCAGAACTTTCTATGTCATTTATCAATTTAATATTTTATATAAATAAATCACTTTTTTAATGGGCAACTTAATAGACAGGTTTATTTCATATGTTTTTGAATTTAAAAAAATTATACAATAATACAGAAAACATAATGCAATACAAATTTATAAATAATTATACAAATATTAGTGTTTATTTAATTCATGTTTTAAAATGTCGATAATTTATAGTACATTTATAAATCGTTTTTTTTTAAAAAGGCATTTGCAGAATGCTTCTCTCTCTCTGTTTGCCAGTAGCTTTTCTTTGTAATTTTCCTAATGCTTTTCTGTATCCATTTGTCAATCGAGTTGAAAAATGTTAGGGGTCACCAATCAACTTTCGATTCGGTTTTGGGTTACGCCCTCTTTCTCACTCTTCATATAAAGGCAAAATGGGACAGCAAGAAAAACCTACCATCATTAAAACAGGCATGCCGTAATCACATAACATGAAAAAATGAAACAGAAAAGTTAATTTTGGACTTTGCAATTGTGATAATGCATACAGACAAAAACCCAAACCCACTCCAGCTCCTCCATAGTGTGGGCATGATAAATGGTCTGAAAGAATGTGAAACATGCATATCATTTTTCTGTAACATCATGCAGCCCTAGTGTATGCATATATTCAATTAGGGCTTTTCCAACAGGACATTTGAATGTGCTTAGTTGTTATTATGGAATGCCAAATTGCCTAGACCATATGTAACATCTGGTAGTGTTTTGAAAGACTAATTGCACCCTAAAAGTCTTCCATTAATCTGTCGGTTTGGTTTCGAAAGCAAACAACATTTATAGGTTATATACCTTTATGGCCTAGTTTGTTTATTTAACGGCCGTGTTTCTATATTTACGTTATGCTCAAATGAAGGCTCTGCCCCAGCTGCACAGCAGGTGTATTATGACAACCTGCCTTTGCACCAGAGTTTTAAAGCAAATGTTACGGAAGAACAAAATAACAAAGACGGATTTATATGCTTCCCGCTTCTCAAAGAGAGTGGTTTCTGAAGGCATCTCTTGGGTTCAGTGGATTTACTACGGATTTCTTTGCTTTTGCTCAGTCGGTTGTAGGATTACATGCGTTTTGAGGCATATATTGAGATTCTGAGTCCTGCGGTGCGGTCTTGAGCGCAAGGCTAGCCCAGCAGAATCCCTCGTATTTCTCTGCTTTACAGTGAGGGCAGGCATAAGGCCAAAATCAACAACACAAATGCATTACACCACTCACTACATCCAATGGAGGAGAATGACTCATTCCCTGTAAATATTCATGCGAAATGTGCCTTCAGAGAGGACCGGAAAGATGAGAGAATCCCACCATATCCATCTGTGTAAGAAAAGTAAGGCGAGGATGGAGAGGAGACGCCAGACAGATGGATTTAATTAAGAACAACTCTGCACAAATGCTGAGCTCAATCATGTCGGATTGGAAGACTGATTAAAGTCCAAATGGCTCTATAATCAAGGCCCTCAGTCGGGTTCTCTCTTGTCAGTACTTTCTAGCACTTATAGATGTAGTGTGTGCTAATGAAAACTTAATGATAAGGTTTCATGACTGCCCATGGGGACTCAGTGAAGCCTTCCAATCAAATATTCACTGTCATGTGTAGTTCCCTAATCAGTACCATTTGCAGAATAACAGTGACGGAATTTATCTGTTTGGAACGTAGATCAGCGCCATACAGTTTAAGGCATTTAATCTTTTGTATGAATGTCTATACCCGGCCAATTTTGCTTTGGTGGAAAACTAGTATCGATGAAACTCTGTTATCTAAATGCTAATTGTCACTAGACTGTAAAGAGTCGATAATTGTGTCGTCATGTTTCATCTTGTCATTTCTGTCAGATGTTCCTTTTGCAAATTATCGACCAGATTATGTGTTTATGACTTTGTGTCCTTACATGATCTTAAAGGGATAGTTCACTCAAAAATGAACTCAACAAAAGCAGATGACAGCCTCAGCCCCCCTTCTCTTTCATGAAGTGGAAATAAAAGATCAAAATGTCTCTAAGGATATAAGATATGAACAGAATACACTTGCTATTAATATGAATGTGGAGGGAATGCAATAAAGCCACTCTAGCAAAGGAAGTCCCGTCTTTATCCAAAAAGAGCCAATCATCAGTCAATTTAGGTTGATGATTTTCTGGGGAAGGCCCTCACACAAGGCTCGTAAGGCGCTGTGTGCGTCTGCTAAAGCGGCTTCAATTTTGTTTTTGCACAGTTTCAGCTTGAGAAACAAGTCATGATACAATTGATGTCTGATTTAATTGTTGCTCTGAATATGTTATTTAACTGTGATTTTAGGCACTTGAATTTAGAGAATTCAAATAGATAGGCCTTGGTTTTGCCTGACCAAATTAGCCGCTCAGAGGTGTTGCAAACATGACCACCGAGCGTCACGGCTTCCCTAAAGGGACTTTGATTTCGCTACTGTTTCACAGAGAACAAAATAGTAATTTGTGTTTGAACAGCTAGTCTCATTTTGAGGCGAACTGTCACTTCAACAGTTGATTTTGTTGCCCGGCAGGCCATTGAAGATGGAAACCTGGAGGAAATTGAGGAGGAGATACGTCTGAAGAAGTGCAAGCGCAGGAGACGCGTGGACAAAGACAGCAGCAGGCGTGAGGACGGAGAGAAGGCCAAGAAAAGGAGAGGACGGCCTCCAGCAGAGAAGCTGTCCCCAAACCCATCCAAACTCACAAAACAGATGAACGCCATTGTAGATACTGTCATCAACTACAGAGATGCGTGAGTAAAGTTACTCTTGTGTCTTGTCAGTTTTTTTCCATGTTCCAAAAATGAGTCATTATAGACCACTTAAGATGATGTTTAGCGCTGGTCCAGAAGAACTTCCTGTGTCACTACACAAACGTTTAAACAAAATACAACCAACAAAACATTTATAATCAATGTCATTTAAAATGTTAAACAAATATATTTAAATGTAAATATGTAAGTAAACGAAAAGCTAAAATGCTTCTGGACCAGATTTTACATATTGCGAGATGGTCTATAATTTATTATCGCACACTGATCACTTTAGTACTGGTGATCTAATATGACTTGCTGTTCTTAACCTTTTCCAAAAATTCAGGATGTACAAAAGTACATTGAGAGCCAATGTTACTAGGTCCAAGAGTAAGAAAGAAAGTCTATACATGTGGAATGACCCCTGACTGGGGTAACAAGC
Organism: Triplophysa bombifrons; assembly: GCA_029783895.1. Taxonomy (NCBI): domain Eukaryota; kingdom Metazoa; phylum Chordata; class Actinopteri; order Cypriniformes; family Nemacheilidae; genus Triplophysa; species Triplophysa bombifrons. The sequence continues at coordinate 31,188,604 of CM056451.1, forward strand.
AGAAGTAATGTGAGGGTGGGAGCGGTAGGCATTGTAAACTCTAATGGCCATTGGGGAGGAAAATTCCTCAATGGCATTTTATGCATTTTTGTCATTTCTGTTGACTCTAGTCATCCACTGAGCATAATGGTTACGTAGTATCATGGAGCACATTTTTTTGAAAGATTTTCTATAGTCAAGTGTTGTGTATATCAACAATAAGTTAATCATCAGTGTTAAGGTGTAAAATGTAAATCTTTCATCATTTACTCACCCTCATGTCATTCCAAGGCTGTTTGACTTTCTTTCTTCTGCAGAAAACAAAAGATATTTTAAAGAACGTTGGTAACCAAACAACATTAGCTTCCATTGACTTCTATTGTATGGGAACAAAACCGCGGAGACATTCCTCAAACTATCTTCTATTGTGTTCCACAGAAGAATGAGTCAAATACATGACGGTGAATAAACAATTACTGAATATTTTGGGTGTACTATCCATTAGAACCCCCCCCCTCGTAAAATCATGTTTCAATTTACATTTAGTCATTTAGCAGACGCTTTTATCCAAAGCGACTTACAAATGAGGTCAACAATAGAAGCGTTTGGAAAAACATAAGGACAAAAAAGCATCTCATATAGCCTACCACAGTATACAAAGCTAAGGATTTATATATATATATATATATTAAGGATAGAAAGAGTAGAAAAGAAATAGAAGTCAGTGGTAGTTATAAAGTTGTTTATATGTTTAATTGTACTTTAAGACCAACCATGTGCAAATGTATCATTTTAAACCATTTCTCCATAAAACGGCAGTGGTTTGAAACTGTACATAACCATGTAAGCATGTCATAAACCTCTAACCAATCACATCAACACATTTGACTGTGTGAAATAGCAGTTTGATTTAATTTGCATATTAACAAATCTATGTTTACTAAATGAGGTAATGGTGTAGAGTTAAATTCAAGTCATTTTAGGCATGAAAAAATAATTGTCCGAGAAAAAATTATTTCCATGTGCTATTTTAATGCTCAACGATTTATTTTATGTGAGACAATTTTCAAATTCAGTGGGACTTTAAAAGAAACACATGCAGAAAATACACATCCAATATAGAAACTACAATTGAATTAATGCTGAGCAATATAAATACAAATAAACAAAATAGTAAGGGTATCTTCCCATATAACATGTTTACTGACAGTCTTGCTCCTATCCATGAACAAATTATTAACAACAGTTACTTTATCATCAATTGATCATCAGCATTTTAGGTTGTAATGTCTCCAAGCTGTTGTCATGGGCTGGACTTCACGTCATGTACTGTTCTGCTGGCACTGTATCACACCGGGATGTTGGGATGTAATGATCGGCTGACAGCTATGTACCCCGTTAAATTTTAATCAGGTTTCAGAGTGACACTCAAATTCTAGTGCAACTCAGAAAGTTTTGTCACACTTGTCACGGGTGTGATTTCGGTAGAATAGAGGACTCCGTTTTGCATGAAAAGCACTTGTCAGGGTAAACCCATAGAATGACTTTGAATGTGTCAACCAATTAGAATAGAGTGCCATATTAAAGTGTAACACTGATCGTACTCTTGATGCCAGCATTTGACAGTTTACATCAATTTCGCAATTACAATTTCAGTGTGAGGATTTGGCAGGGATTTTTACATCATACTGTACTTCCTAATCTATATTTAAACCAAGACACTAAATGTAAGATAAACAGCTTTGTTGAAACTGACGTTCATGTAGATGATAGAAAATAAATATCTCTGTGTAACTCAATGCCGGGCTCTAAACTAACTTTCCCCACTTTCTCAGTTGGTCGCACCAAAACTTACAATTTGGTCGCATATGACCTCGTCTATAGACCACATCAAATTTGCGGTTTAACACTTGCGAGCCCAATAAATCCAAAATAAATGCAAAGGAAGTTTGTATTTGTTATTTTATACAGTTATAATTTTACTTTATTAAGTTAAATATTGGCTATGAAATGATCTGACACATATTGGAACGCGTTGATAGTAAGTGCGTGGTTTAGGAGTTTTTTGCGGTGACAGTTGAATCTCAGGGAGGATTTTAAACAGTCGCATAATTTACGTCATGCTTTCAGTGCTGTGCTCTGGCGCGATTTGCTCTCACACTGCATGTGTACCGTGCCCAAGTCCAACCGCACCGTGCCATGGCCCACCTCTTCCAAGCGAGCCAGGGAACGCTAATCAAAGCATGCCCAGGCAGGATACGGAGCATCATTCTAGTCAAATGAACTGGGCTTTGAGGGTTAAACGTGCTCGGGCACAGTTCAGATTGCCTAATGACAGTACACCCTCAGAGAGTGACACGTCCATTTTGTGTTGACGCGCATGTGCAACATTGTACCAGAAACAGTACTGATAAGTTTATCTCGTCATCGTGTCTGAACCCTTTGGTTTCATTTGTCAAATGGTAGCTCCGCAGGCAAACCTGCAGCCTTTACTGGAGTCTTTGAGTCCGAGTCCGAGTCTTGAACGTTATGTGACCGCTTCCCAGATCATCAGTCAAATGCATGTTGTACGTGTTATATGTTGTATTATAGGAAGAAATATTCTAAAATGATCAAAAGATTTCTACAATAAACATCTTCTCTAAAACGTACCGTTCTGTTCTTTTTTCGGTCAGTATATTAAAGAGCACGTTCCCCGCGTTAGTTAGTGTGTAATGTTGCTGTTAGAGCATAAATAATAACTGCAAAATGATAAAGCTCAAAGTTCAGTGTCAAGCGAGATATTGTCTTTAACAGAATTCACTTTTCAAGGACTACAGAGAACGGCTGGATCGGACTACAGTCTCTACGTATGTGACCCTGGACAACAAAACCATTCTTATGGGTCAATTTATCGAAATTTAGATTTTTATATAATCTGAAATCTGAATAAATAAGCTTTCTATGGATGTATGGGTTGTTAGAATAGGACAATATCTAGCTGAGATACAACCGTTTCAAACTCTCTGAGAGTGCAAAAAATCAAAATATTGAGAAAATCGTCTTTGAAGTTGTTAATTAGAGGCACTGTGGCAGTCCATCCACTCACAAAAATAAAGTTTTGATATATTTAAGATAGGAAATGTACAAAATATTTTCATGGAACATGATCTGTACTTAATATCCTAATGATTTTTAGCATAAAAGAAATATTGATAATTTTGACCCATACAATGTATTTTTGTCTTCTACTAAAATGTTCCCGTGCTACTTAAGATTGGTTTTGTGGTCCAAGGTCACATGTTCTGTTAAATACTTTGCTATGATGATTTATATCATTTCATATATCATGTCATTTTACATGTTAGAAAAAAAAAACTGCCTTCAGATCTGTTTAAAGCTGCTTGTAATTTACTGGAGTCTGAGCCCTGAGACAGACCTTAAACATGCATCTTCTGCAGAAACTCCGTAAGATCCGTATGAAGGTCGACACATCATGATTGCACCAATATAATCCTTGATTTAATCACTGAATGTGCAATGAATCATCTGAGGTGTGTCAGGAATATTGCGAACAACTGTTCTAGAGAAATAGGATTAAGGAAAAAATAAATAAATAAAAATGTTCTGTCACCAATCCTTTTTGTGAAACCCTCAAGAAATAGCCCTGCTGGAGACCGTGTCTTCCCAGATTGTCGCTTGTAAGCTCGTCCCCAGGTCCCATAATGATCTAATAGGTCGAAGCTTTTTGGACATTATTCCACCACAAGTCTGTCGCTGTGGAACCAGAGAAATACGAGCTAATCTTCAATCTGTGTTTCTGATCACAGATCAGGCCGTCAGCTCAGCGAGGTCTTCGTCCAGCTGCCTTCTAGGAAAGAGCTCCCTGAATACTATGAACTGATAAGAAAGCCAGTGGACTTCAAGAAGATAAAGGTTAGTGAAAAGTGAGCTGTAGGAAGTCTGTGAGTGTATAGGCTCAGGTGCATCGGAACATCTCAATTTAGATCTGCAGCACTGACTTCTTATCGTGCTATCAGCAGTGGCTCCCTCATTAGTCCAAATGCATTATAGCAGATTTTTCGGGCATTGAGAATTGAATTTTAGACCAAACGTTTGCACTCATTTGATGGTGTCGTACACGTTTACAGTTTGTGTTCTTAATTTTGCAGGAGCGTGTTCGTAGCCACAAGCACAGAAGCGTCAGCGACCTGGAGAAAGACGTGATGCTTCTATGTCACAATGCACAGACTTATAATCTGGAAGGCTCGCAGGTGAGTGTATACTGTAAATGGACTGAACACTCTGTATTGTGTTAAAATGGTTACTTCCTATAACCACAACACACGGCACCTGTCATACATCCATACGGTAGACATGCTATTAGTATATGAATAGTACTGACAAGTGCTATGTAGAGAGCAGCTTTTCGGTATCAGTTGATAAATGTGGTACAAACATTTGAATCAAAATGCTTAAATTGATGAGGTTTAGGTAAACCTGTGATCTGAGAATGAGATCTGCACTTTTGATGTCAGATAAAAATCTACAAAATTCACTATATGGTGTATATGAAGTGTTTATTTTTCTTTAAAAGAAAGAATCGGCTAGATTTATGGAAAAAAAAGTTTTCAGTATCTTCATTTTTAAACTTTACACTTAAAGTACTTGAATGCCTCTAATAATTTATTTTGAAACATTGTCTCTCTAGTGACCTTGAAAAAGGCCTGCTGTGAAAATGTTCTTGTTATAATGCATAATGCATAAAAAATGTTATACAACTAAAGGTTATGTGGTGTATGTATGTTCTGTCTGCATGTTTTTTTACATGTGTTCTATTTATGCTAATACGTGTGCAGATGAATCAAGTTCAAAGTAGTTAACATAAAGAAGTCTTTAAAGACATCTTGTTGGTTTCTAGTGAACATGATGCTAGACAATGCATGGTTTTATGACTGTCTATAAAATATAGCAACATGTTTTCTTTATCTTCACGTTGCACCTATAAGAAATCAGATGAGGCATTGTACTCTCGTAAAAATGAAAAATCTCTTATTTTCGATTCTTTGCAGATCTATGAGGACTCCATTGTTCTCCAGTCAGTATTCAAGAGTGCCAGACAAAAGATTGCTAAAGAGGAGAGCGAAGATGACACCGATGATGATGATGAAGATGAAGATGATGACGACGTCGAATCAGAGACTGAGTGTAAGTTGGACATTTTTTATTAAGTTCTTTCCTCATTAACAAGTCTGGAAACTCATTTTAAAGCAAGATTTATATTGGTAAGCCATCCTCTCAAAAGCTTCTCAAAGTGTAATATCCTGTAAAAAGAACTGATTTAATGTCATATAAAATATATTTCTAGTTGTTTTTAAAATAAATTTTAAAATGGTTATTTTGTTTCAAGCTAAATCAGTTAAGGTGAAAATAAAGCTTCGTAAACGAGAAGAGAGAAGTCGCGACAAAGGCAAGAAGAGGCAGAGTCGCGGGAAGGCTAAACCCGTAGTCAGCGACGATGACAGCGATGAAGACCTGGAGGAGATTGTAGGTCTATTTCTCATCCATCATCTCTGTCACGCCTACGTATTTTTAGACAGTTGACATATTCTTAATTAGAGTCTTGTAATCAAAACCCACATGTACATACTTTGACATTTTGATTGAAAATGCTCGAGGGGCATATCATCACAAAATAGAGCTTTGATTAAACACTTATGGTATGGTTAACGCGAAGAGGTGTTGCCACTCGCAATCCATTCCACAGTATGAAAAAGTGAATTCACAGATCTTTGTCTTTCATCATCTTAGAGCAGTTTGAGATGCTTTTATACAGTTCCCAGAGGGAATCATTTATCATAAAACGAATGTTTGGTTACCTTATTTGGTCTTATACCTTCACCTTTACCCCTCTGTTTTTCCCGTCTGCTGCAGTACGAGAGAAAAATGTAAGTCTGTCGTTGCTTTTGAAATCTCTTTTCGTATACGCCTTTGTGTGATCTCTGTGTGTCTGGACCTCTGTAAATTGCGAAGGATGTGTGAACACATCAGAGCTTTGTCACTATGGTCCACGAGGGAGAGTCAATGTTAGATTATCTCATTATCCAGAAGTAAGAAGATGCATCAGTAATCAGCTCAGTCGCCAAATAATGAACCTCTACAGACCAGCTATCAGTCGGGTGGGCTGTGGGGGTGGATAAAACAGGGCGGTCTCTGCTTTCACGTGTGTGTAATGTCTTCATATGCCTGTTTTTAGGAGCAGTCAGAGGGGAGCCACAGCGATGACGAGTGAAATGGAGATGAGCTGATTACCAGCGTTGCTTTCACACCTTTATTTCCCTACTTATATTATTCTGTACTTGACCTGAGGCTTGCTGTAAGACTGATTGTTTAGTTTCTTCGGTTATATTGTATGGATACACACTTTGTCTTGTGTTCCTCTCCCACTGAATGCTGTCATCTAAGAAATAATCAATAGTGAGAAAACATCTTTGTTTTGAACAAGTTTTGGCACCTTTTAGCATATCGCGTGGTAATTCTGAAACTTTTATGGATTACTTCTGCAGTATATGCTTGTACATAATTAACCTTTATGCAAAGGTCAAAAATCAAAAGATTTTTAAAAATGTTGCAACACACATATATAAGCTACATTTTTTTAACCTAGCGGCCTAGCTTCTTTGGTATTATTTGTAAGCATATGAGCGTCTTTGAGTGTTACTTACAGTGACGTCCTCATTGCATTTCATACTATCTTGATTAAACCATCTAAATCAGTGAATTGTCTGTATTCTCAGATGCGGGAAACATTTCTCCTCACTCCTGCGCTCTCGTCTGTGCTTTTCATTAACTGGTTTTGACCTTTTGGAAGATAAACGCAAATGCACATTTGACGCAGTCTCATAAAAAACTATAATATTTGAATGTTGATGTAGACATTGCATCCAGTATTTTACAGCATATTGCATATCAGATCAGCTTATCTTGGCTGCATTTGCCTGTATATGGATATGTTTTCCTTTTACAAAAGTGTTTTTTGAGAAGTGGGGCGTTTTAAATACCCTTAAATCAAAATCTATTATATCGTATTAAAAGTGATGTTTTTCCTTTTTTTCAAAGTATTATTGTTTTACCATTTACTCGTTATTTTTGACAGTGAGAACTGTTTTTGGTCTATTCCTAGTGTGCCATCGGTCATTTCTGACATCTTTTATATGTGCTGTGTGCTTGGTATGTATTCGACAGTGTCATAATATTTGCTGTTACTACACACTGCCTTTGAGGTTGTAGGCCAAAGTAAATAAATAACACATATGATGAATTTTCTCTTGCCAGTTTTTTTTCTGGTGGATGTAGTGCTTGACTACTGATGAGCGTGAAAGGATTGCAGTATCTTTGTTTTTTCATCGTAATGTTCATAGCTCCCTTTGGAATTAAAGCTTATTGTCAACTTTGAATTTTACTTCATTCTAATAAAAAACAGCAAATAAGAGAGAAGTCCCTTTGTCAAGAGAGACTTGAGAGATAACTTAAGAACACTTTATAGGGTATGTTTACATGATAACGATGTAGTAAACAGTAAAGTTTGTCCTTTCCAATCCGCAAAAGTGAGTAAAAACACTAGTTGCCGATGTCACATTAGTTGTGTCCCAAAAACATAACGTACAGTATGCTCTCAAAGGGATACTCCACCCAAAAATAAAAATTATGTCATTAATAATTTTTCTTGCTTTCCTAAATTCTTCCAAATATCCAATTTTGAAAAAGAAATATGTATAAAATTTTCCTACAACGGTAGTCAATAATGTCCAAGAAATCTCGCTAACATTCTTCCAAATATTTTTCTTTGTGTTCATCAGAAGGTGCTTTCAGAATCATTCTCATTATCCCTTAACTATGCACCATGCACTCAACCATCTAGTGTATGGATTTAAGAAGGGTAGTATCATCCCAAATGAAATACATAATGGTTTCAAACTAACTGGAAGTATAAGCGGTTTCCCAGACAAGGGCAAATGATATACGTCGAAAATACCTGTCAATAAAATCAATTTGTACATTGAATATTAAATGGAATTTCCATCTCTTTGCCCATCATGACTTCAGTCACCATGAGATTGAAGTGTGTAATCACTCCACAGGATTAGTTTGCTCGAGCAGCGTCTGATAGCCCTGTCTCCATTCACCACCTGTTGTCTTTAGCAAGAGTCTTTATGAATGACTCACTGAAAGAATTATAATGGTAAATGGCTTTATTTTAAATATATTAAATAACTGTAATATATATACGTAATATTAAATAAACATGCTAAATAGTTGTTTTGTCATCTTTATTACAAACGAAAACAATAAAACTAACAATAGAGGTGAACTACCATGTTACAAAACAATCGGCAAAGCCACACAGGTGTAATATAAGCGTTATAATGAATGTCCCCGACAGTACTGTCAGACGAAGGTTACAATACTCCAGTGTCCGAAGCCATTCACTCATTTTTATTCACTTCTTCCACATATAGTGGGTTTGAAGGTTGTAGGGGACCAAATAACTGTTCCTTGAAGTGCCCTTCTCCGTTATCATCCTGTGCCAATAAGGAGGCTCCGCAAAGAATCTGTGCAAAGAATCACAGTGCCCATCAGTTGTATCCTCCGAAAGCCTTCATTCTGAATGGCCCTTTGAAGTGACCTCGGATTCGAAACGAATCTTCAAAATGGCGCCATGATTGTTTTCACTCCAAAGTGCCTTCGGAGAGAAATACATAATTTAAGAATTTAAGATTGTTGTGTATTGTTCAGAGAAACGCAGCTTTGTTTAGAATACGTGTAGTTGCCGAAATAGCCTAAAAGAGTTTTCATTGTCATTTACTGTAATAATGACGTCTTTCTTGTTTAATGAACCGTATAACGTCAATCACTCTTGTAATTGTGCTGGTATTAGGAAAACTCTTACTCGTGTCATTCTACACAGCATCATGCGTTCTTAAAAGGCACAAAGCGATCGCACACAAAATTGATATTTTAATGCTTTTCATACATGTGTTCATATAAACGTTGATGTATTACATTACATATGATACTAGGATAAAACAAAGCACCGATATGCTGTGAAACTCTTCTGGTCACTACAATTTTGATCTTAAAAATGTTTCAATGTCTTTGTTCAGCTGAATACAAAGAAATATATTTATAAAGATAATAGCAACTAACCTTTAGGGACATCAATAACTAATGCACCCTCAAAATTCAATTATAAATGGATTTTGCCTATACTGGGATTACACTTTACCTCATGTAAAGGCAATAATTCTATTTAAATAATGTGATTAAGCTCATAATTGCAGTAAGCATAATCGAAGTAACATGTGGTGTATGCCAGTTTTAATTTGAAGGCATGTAAACACCTTAATCGCATTTATGCTGCACTGATCAAGGTGCGCATTTGCTTCTGTCACTCACCTTAAGCGAAAATTCATGGTAATCATGACAGTCTGACGTTTATACCGTCACCTTGCTGTCAGCAGTCTCTGCTCCTAACCTTCATACAGAAACAGCACAAGAGAGACGACAGCATACACTACCGTTGCGGAGGTATTTTCCATCATATTTCTAAATTCATCATGGCGGCCGAAAAAAATGCACCCACATAACGCTGTTCTGCATTTGACGCGAATATATCAAAACGATACCCAGTAACACACACCTACTGTATCTGAGATCATCATTTGTGCTGTGTATTATAGCAAATAATCAGACTAATAAAACATACATGTAAATGGGAGCAAAGAGGAGTTCTCATGTCATGTAAACATTTTACTACAATTAAATCCATTCGGGGATAATTGGAAATAATTGCATTATTGATGCGCATGTAAATGTAGTCAATGACTACCGTAGGAGAAAAAATATGGTCAAAGGTGCCCCAGAACTTAGCTTTCTTAACTTCTTCAAAATATCTTATTTTGCGTTCAATAGAACACATAAAAGATACAATAATTGTGATGGTAGTGATGTCCCAGAAAGGTCAGTTGCTAACATTCATCCAAATATCTTTCTTTGTGTTCAATAGAACAAAGAATTATATACAGATTTTGAACAACTTGAGCGTAATTCATGACAGATTTAGTTTTTGGGTGGACTATCCCTTTAATCGGGACATACAAATAAATTACTAGCGATGGCGTTCACCATTCTCCTTTATTGCGCTAGGTGAAAAGTGAAAGCAGGTTGTTTTCAGTCTTTTTCATCTACATGGCAACATGTATCTAACACATATCCTAGTGTATATATATTGCATTATCAACACTCACTTTTCAGAATGCTGTTCACACCTCCGCTTCGTGTAGAAAGACTCACAGTCAGTCACAGTCAAAATTCCTGTAAGTAAATTGTTAATGTTTGCACTGTTGAAAATCCTTATACTGTACAATTTCGAAAAATGCCAATAAAATGTTTTCTGATGTATGAGGTACACTTTAATATTTTTTTGATAATCACATGCAAGTCTTATTTTCAAAATGTCCAGAAATGAACACAAATCTTTAGAAACTTATCAGACGATCAAGAGATAAATGCTATCTCTAACTACTGTTACGAAAGAAGAAATCAAAAGAGGACAGAGCAGAAACACAACAAGAGGACAAATACATCAGAGTCACTCCCCACTGCTGGCAGCATTATTGAACAGTGAGGACAAGAATCAAGGATGCTGGGCTTTTGAGCAGCTTAAAAAAAGAGATGTCTAACTTTTGGTAAATAAGCAGAAAAGAGAGGAATAAGCTTTAGAACTATGAAAAAAGAGTTTCATGTTATATATAAAACCGAACAAAAGCGTTACCCATTCACTTGCATTGCGTTTGCATCAATATCCATTCCATCCGTATCATACAGGTTTAAAAGGACAAAAGGGTGAGTAAATTATGACAGGATTTTCATTTCTATTATGTAACAATAATAATATACATGTAGTAGAAACATAAATCCACACAGGGTGACCACAGATGATACTTTTTTTTAAAGAGTACACACACCGAGGCACTTTCAAAACATTACTCGAGCATCCTGACCAGCCAGAAATGACACTTTGTTTATTGAAACACATGTCCATCTCTGTCAAAAGTGTTCTACCTGATATGAGCAATGAGGGGCAGTGGAGAGATCCCTCTTAGGTTTAACAAGATTCCTTTTGTCCCCAGAGATCAAAAACACCTCTTCCTTTTGTGCTCCATCTATTAAAAAGAAGTCCATAAGCTGATTCTGTCCGGCAGTACACAGTCAATTTCTGCCCTGTTTGTCTTGCACTTTGAAGTTGCAAGCTGTTTAGATAAGCGGTAAGCCTCAGAAGAAATAGATCAATTGGACAGTAATCCTTGTCTCTCTGCCAAAGACGTCAATTGGAAAATTTCAGGTGCCAACGCAATCCCTGCTATTCCTCTGTCGCTTTTGCGAACTCTCTTCCGATCATCAGAGTGCCCGATGTGGTGATAACCAAGCCTGTTTCTCAAAGAACCTTGGAGAGAAAATAAGTCATGACTGAATGAAAGGACCAGGTGCTCTCTATTATTAGAAGTTCTGCAGCTTTTCACGCTTTATGTTGCATATTTCGGTGGGTTTGGGGGCCTGTGAATACACAAAATGCGTCACTTAAAAGGAATCGGAGAGAATGCATTGATCCCTTTGGGATTCCAGGGCTCGTGATCGGTTAACTGCATGACTGAGGAAGCCTCTTCTCCTCACATGCCATCCTCAAAGCAACAAAACCTTTAAAATGAATAGAACCCAATGGCCGAGGCCCAGGTCATTTATATCTGCTTAGGCGCTATCTGACCGCTGAACCAGCATTTATATATCTTGACTGCAAACGGGCAGTTAGATCAAAGCTCATATCGTGGTCAGCGGAATATCGGGCATATGTTCATGTGAAGCAGCAGTTCTATCAGATTTATTCTCTGGAACAGGAAGGAAATAAAGCCTAGCCCGAGATTAAAAAAATCCTTTAATATGGGAATCTTTAGCGTTTTTTATTTCTTGTTAAGGTCCAATCTGGGTCTGGTGTATCTAATGGGGCTAGATAAGTGTCTTTCAGATAGCATCAGATTGCTACATTTCTGCTCAATATCGTCTCAGGGGAGAGAATGCTTAAAAATGAGAAATAAATCAGTCATGCAGGAACATTCACACATTTGACAGATCAAACAGTCCTTGGGGATCTATCTGAATCACTCTCTTTGATTTCACCTCGCTCTGTGAATCCAGCAGAAAGATGTGGTCTATTCAGATAGTCTTTTCCAGAAGTGAGAACATCCGTACCAACATAGAGAATGAAATGCACCATTCAAGCAGAGCTGGTGAAGGCTGAACATGTCAAACTTTTGCTCGCTTCAATTTTAAAGATCAGTCTGTGTAACATTTTGTCTAGTGGTGAGTTGCTGTTACTTATAAAAATAAGTAGCATTCTGTTTAAGATAATGATCGTTATTATTTTGTAGATTTATAGGGATTGAATATTAATTTATGAGTTGAGATCACACAAAAAGTTAAAATCCCCTAAAGTTTTTACGCAACTTGAAAGTGTTTATATGGTAATACACAAACAATAACCGACACTAAACTGATGAAACAAAGGAACTTGAGCATACACTTATAATGAACTACTGTAAAAGACCAATAGGTATCGTGATCAAATGAATTGCAATATTCACTGAAAGAGAGGGAAACCATGTCCATGATAATGAAAACTAGAACTAAATACTGACATCTACAACATTTTGCGGGTTTGAGAATGTGCTTAAATGGTTTCAGTTATTTCTGACCAATAGATGTTTCTGTGTCTGTTTGTGTAACGTCTCATTCTATGTAGCGCATCTGTCTTTAGGGGTGCCTCAGGGGTCCATTCTTCCACCAGTTCTTTTCTCATGTTGAATGCTTCCTTTGGGCTCAATCTTTAAAGCATGGGGTTTCATTTCACTGCAAACCATACATACCTACTTTTGAAATGCAATGAACATACTACTCAGAAGTCTCTTTGTCTGTTAAAAATTAAAGCTGAAGTCATTATGTTTTGTCGCCATGATAATAATCAACACATAATTAGCACTGGCAAATTTTCGGATTTGCCACATTTTGTGTAAAAAATTTGGGAGTGCTACTTTATTGCTACCTAAAATTTGAGAAACAGATCAATGTTTGAGCCAGGCTTTTAAGCCAAAATTAAACAATATATCTCAGAGAAAACGCTGAAGGTTGTTATCCATGCTTTATGTCTTGTTTAGATTGCTGCAACTCTCTTTACTCTGGGATTTTTGTCTATAGATCTCTGAATAACCAAGCACTATTCCATCTGTCTAAGATGGATAAACTTGAAACTTCCCCCTTCTTTAAAATATATTTCCCATGTGCGATGCTCTTTCTTTCTGCAATATTCCCAATATATTTGTTAAATATACCTGTACTATAATACCGTCTCACTATTACTATTTACACTTCTATTCTATATTCTATTCTATTCTATTCTATTCTATGGATTTAACTGACCATGATCATTGTAAAGATTTCCTGTTTTCAATGGGTAAAACAGGAATACACAAATCTAGGCTTGTTTGATATCTCTGTTTTATTCTATAGATCCAACTCTCTGAATCATAGGACAGAAAATTGACCGATATTTTAGAATCAATTGAGATGCTAAAATTGCTACCACTTTATCCATGCTGTATGATACAGAGAAAATGTCACGTCTTCTCTCTGTGTACTTTCCCTTTCCAAAGTATCCTTTTTGCCTTTGAAGCAATCCATGTGTGATGAGGGAAGAGAATTGTGTGAAGAGAATCAATGGCTTGCATCTTCTTGAAGCACTTTTGGCCACCTTTTTTCTCAGGATGGGTTTATTTTTGAAAAATAAATTCTGTAGGCACGTAAAAGCTGTGTGTTTTTTGCCTCAAAAAGGTTTTTTACAACAAAAAGGTTTTTTAGGCATTTCAGGTATTGGCCAGGAAACACATGCCATGCATTGAACATAAGGTGACCTTTTGGGTCACACTCTATGGGGTAATTTGACATAATAGAAAGCCATTACAGTCTTTTTTTAAAGACATATTTTCCATTGTACTACTCACGATTAGTAAAAAGGCTCAGCACGAAGAAGGTCATGACAATCCTTGCATGTTTGCCAGTTCTTTAACTGTTATAAATTCTATAATTTTCTTTTTAGAATCGATCAAATTTAGCTTTGAATGTCGCATACGAAGCACCTCCAGAGAATTAAAGCATTTGTGTACTGTATTTGGAAATTATTATAGATATTTGACCTTTGTGCCTTTATAATAAATAGTATTTTCCCGCTCTCAGTATGCATTTGTTTATGGATTGTATATAATGTATATACTGTACAGTGTTTAGAAAATAAATGCAAGTTCAAATCAGTGTGTGTTCCAATACGGGGGCTGCTATGCTGACATGGTTGACTGCCGACAATGTTGAAATAGCTTTGTGATGTGAGTTCACTCTGGGTAATGTTGAAGTATGGCATGCAGAGGGGTGCCGCGGCGGGAGGCGGCCCTCTACTTGATGTGCGCTTCAGGAATTCAAGTCTGAAACAGGGGGCGGATTAAAAGAAACAGCGGCAGCAGGTGGTTTTATTGTACGGAGGTGAAGAGGATATGTGAGGTCTACTGTCCTCTCTAACGTTCTCTCTCTCTCGCTTTCTTGCTCAGTGTTTTTTACATTTGTTCTCCTCAGTCTCTCTTCTTCTCCCTGCATGATTTCACCTCATTCTGGAAAGACTTGATCTAAAATTCCATTACTGTATTCTGTATTTAAAGAACAGATATTTACATGCACTCTCTCTTTCTCATAACATTAAACGATTTTATGAAACATTTATGAAACATTTACGATATGACAATAAATGGCTGAGATACAACCGTTTAAAACTCTGGAATTTGAGAGTGTGAAAAAAATCAAAATATTGAGAAAATGGCCTTTGAATTTGTTAATCAGAGGCACTGTAACAGGCCATCCACTCACAAAAGTAAAGTTTTTATATATTTAAGGTAGGAAATTAAAAAATATCTTCATGGAACATGATCTGTACTTAATATCCTAATGATTTTTGACATAAAAGAAAAATCTATAATTTTGACCCATACAATGTATTTTTTTTTAATCTAAAATGTTACGGTGTTACTTAAGACTGCTTTTGTGATCCAGGGTCACATTTAGGCATGGTGAACAAGCACTTGTTTATCTCCAAAATATGATATTTATTAGTTAGCAACCCATCTAAAACAACTAATAAAAGTTACAACAAACATTGTTTTTAAAGAAAAATGTTCATTGTGATAGTTCACTAACAGTGACATACATGATAAGACTGTGTGGGCTAATATTTGTAGATTGAGATAACAAGAAACATCATGCGCAGCTGTACTGAAATTTCAGGCACCAATTGTTTAAATGTAATAAAAGTACAATAACAGGTTAAAACCTTACAAAAATGGAAAATAGAACTAAGACGTGTAAATATTGATTACATTACGATTGTAGAAGCAGTGATGTAATTTTCCTTTTGCCTTATGTTTTCTCAAAATATCTTAAAAGAAAGAAATGTCTCTCTAAAGTAAACATACGTTTTATTAGGAAATTTCATCTCTTAGTCGTTCACATTCCTTCAGGAAAATCTATTCATAGTACTCAGTGTATTTCATAGCTTTGTGAGCTCCTTTAACTGCGCATTTGCTACAGAAAAGAAATGCATCTGTAATAATACATAATCACAAAAGATAATCGGAGCTGTAGCTGTGCTTTCCGACAGAATACCGACGGGAATTTGATTTCCAAACCATGTTACATTAATGGATTTTCATCTGTGAATGATGCACTTTTCTAAAGATGAGCTGTGTAGATGGGAGAATATTTTCAGATTGTAATCAGACACTTGTGTATTTCTCTACTGGGAAAAAATCAGTAAATAAAAATGAATTTGTTGGGTTTTTCAAGAGGATATTTATCGTTATATCTTTGGGTCGTGTTGGTACTGTTCCATTTAATCGAGGTGCAATTTTCATAAAAAAAGATTTGGCTTACAAAGGACTAAGACTAAGTCACGTTGTCCCTTCTCTGTCAAATGAGAAAACATATTTAAAAATGGGCTCTGAAGAGCAGTTTGTCCGTTTAGGGCTAGTATGGCCAAATCCCATGCAAGGGGACCCATGGTAGATAAAAAAGCTAATTTCTTAGGTAAGAAAATATAACGCTTCATTATGTAAGGTTACTGTATAAACATGCCATTTCTGTCAATAGACCCTTCAAAAATTACACATTGGACCTTAAAATCATTTTCAAAAAGAGCAGAAGAACCATGTCAGCTAAATATATAAGACCTTGACAAATTACACTGTATGCTGATTCCAGGCTAACCAGAACAGGCTTGTGCATCGCCGTGTATAGGACCATTCGTGCACATATGCAGATGAGTTTACAACTCTTTCATTTGTTCAACTGGTGATTGGTGTGTCAGCAACCAAGTGTTATCTGCGTCACATCAGGGCACATTCTCTTTCACACAAATCCAACGAGTCATGCATTTCTGACTAGTTGTGAATGTGAAACTTGAGTGCGATTAGAGTGTTTTGAACCCCATTAAATCATTAAATAGGAGTTCCCCTTCAGTCGGTCTCTCGACGTTGTGTTGAGAGACAGACTGGGGTTTGATTCTGAGAACCTATCATCTCCGAGATAAAACTAAAACGGCAATGGTTATTGGCGAATGGCCTGCCCACGCCAGTCTCCGCCCCATACATGCAGGTATAAAAGGAAGATGGCGGCATTCATTCATCATCCTTTGTTCTTCGGAACCTGATGCTCGTGGCTACTAGGCTTACGGTATCTTCGAGACTTTTTACTGCTGGATATATGCCGACCTCCCCCCACTGAGAGCGGACTTCCCCTGGGCGTTTCGGCAGAGAGCCATAAATCTAAAAGAGAAAAAGGCCCTTTTCAGGGCTGCATTTTCCCACAGCTGCGGGCTTGTCTCATAGCTGTGCCCTGGGGTGTGACAGACTCATCCCTGAGTCAGACGGCCATGATACCTGCCTCATGTGTTTGGGGGTCATGGCGATCAAGGTGTTGTGGTCACGGTTGGTGGCGTTCTTTGTGAGTGCCGCCACCACCCCGTCTACCTCCCAGGCGTCGACTGCCGCTACAGCGGGGTCAACCTTGCGCAAATGAATGACGTCCAGAAGGTCCGCCTTCTGAATACACCCATTTCGCAAGCTGGGCTGTTTGGTGATACCGTGGAGTACGTGTCACAACAGTTCTCCGCGGTACAGAAGCAGACTGAGGCAATGAAGCAGATATTGCCTCGTCGCGACGTGGCCACCCATAGGTTGACACGTTCTCGTGGGTCCCCTCGGCACGGATGCCTTAGCACACAGCTGGTCGTGGGACAAGCGGAAGTACGCGTTCCCCCCAGTGAGCCTCCTTGCACAGGTCCTGTGCAAGGTCAGGGAAGAGGGGCATCAGGTACTGTTGGTTGCGCCCTATTGGCCCACCCAAACCTTGCTCTCAGACCTCATGGCTCTGACGACTGCCCCCCCTTTGCCGATTCCCCTGACGAAGGACCTTCTCTCGCAGGGGAAGGGCACGTTGTGACACCCACAGCCAGGCCTCTGGAACCTCCATTCCGAAGAGACCTTGAGCGGCTTGTCCCAGGCGGTCAGAGAGACCATCCTGCAGGCTAGAGCCCCCACCACTAGGCGACTGTACACCTATAAGTGGCGTCTCTTTTCGTCCTGGTGTTCTTCCCACAGGGAGAACCCACGGAATTGCCAGATCGGGTCCGTGCTGGCCATTTTACAGCAGAGACTAGAGAGTAACCTCTCCCCATCCACGTTGAAAGTGCATGTTGCCGCGATTGCCGCACATCACGATCTCGTGGAGGGTAAGTCTCTGGGTCGGCATGACCTGGTCACCAGGTTCCTCAGGGGCGCGAGAAGGGTGAACCCACCTCGACCGCGCTCCGTACCCTCTTGGGTCCTCAATGTGGTCAATACGGCCTCTTTCGAGCCCCTCGGAGACGCCTCTCTTCCTCTTATTTCGATGAAGACTGCGTTCTTGTTGGCGCTCGCTTCTATCAAGAGGGTCGGGGACCTCCAGGCAATTTCCGTGTCCCAGGGTTTCCTAGAATTTGGGCCTGGCGACTCTCACGTGATCCTGAGACCCAGGCCCGTGCCCAAGGTTCCCACCACTCCCTTCAGGGACCTGGTGTTGAACCTGCAGGCTTTTCCCTCTGGGAAAGGAGACCTAACCTCTGATGTACTGTGTCCGGTACGCGCAAAGCGCCTCTACCTGGACCGCACACAGGACCTGAGAAGGTCCGAGCAGCTATTTGTCTGTTTTGGGAGACAGCACCAGGGGAGGGCTGTCTCCAAACAGAGATTGGCACACTGGACCGTGGACGCCATTTCCATGATGATTTCCTCACTCCTGATTCCCCTGTTGGCAAATCTGTGACCTCCCCTCCGGTGGCACACCCACCTGGGCTGGCCCCCTACGGCCGGCAATTTTTTTTGCATGTGTTCTCCTTCGGGAGACCATGTCAGTTTTCCACATGTTACCTCCCGTACAGCAGGATGTGGTCTCCGTAACACACTCTCCAAAGAGATCAGTGTTTTTCCCAGTGTGACGGCTCCGGATGGCGCCACACTTACAAGGCGAACGCCCTGTCCGTGATGACTGTCAGTACAGGCTTCACAGTATGTCCACTACTATTCACATGGTTACATCTCGCTGCACTGCTCACTTGGACTCACCAGACTAGTCACTGTCGCTCAACTCGAGGTCGTTATACGGCTTAGCGGCGTGGCGTGTTAAGATATATCCCTAGTCTGTCTCTCAACACAACGTCTAGAGACCGACTGAAGGGGAACGTCTCGGTTACGTCTGTAACCTTCGTTCCCTGATGGAGGGAACGAGACGTTGTGTCTTAATGCCACAACGCTTTGCCAATGTGCTGCAAGGAGCACCTCTCAGGTTCCTTAACACAAAGGGTGATGAATGACCGCCGCCATCTTCCTTTTATACCCTTATGCACGGGGAGGAGACTGGCGTGGGCGGGCCATTCGCCGATCCCCATTGGCGTTTTAGTTTTATCTCGGAGATGATAGGTTCTCAGAAATCAAACCCCAGTTTGTCTCTCAACACAACGTCTCGTTCCCTCCATCAGGGAACGAAGGTTACAGACGTAACCGAGACGTATCCACTCGTGAATGGATCATCTGACACAGGTCACTGTAAGAAGAAAATCTTTTGCAGTTATGTGATTTTAACAGCTTAATAGCTTTTAACGCATTTTCAGCTGCAGTATAATTTTATTAGATGAGAGTGTGAATGACACGAATTTTCAGTGGCTACAGAAATATTTTGCTGCATTATACAGTATATCTCTGGGCCAACCTTATTAGAAAGTATATTTCCTCTGGCAGGCCCCGAGAGAAAGCACTTGTGGTGCAACTTAAGGGCAGAGTGGACTATTCGGATGCTGATATCACCTGTTTGTAAATGGCTGTTTACATACAAATTTTTTGTTTGTTTAACTCAAAATAGTTATTTAATGGTCTTTTATTACTAATGGTGGCGTTCATGTATTTTGTGTTTAAGTTCAAGTGCATCTATAAAAATGACTTGTCCTATTTTCCTGGTAAATGATTTCTATAATATCTAAAGATTACAAATTTCAGGTTAAAGATCAGGTAGGTGTGAATTAGCCAAACATCAGCGGAGGGCAATTATAAAAACATCTAAATGCCTCCTTTTTAAAATGCATGATTCAATTACCTTGAGTGTCTGGCAAGAAAAAAAGTGGCCGTTGGTCTTCTGTTCTGGTCATTTAATTAAATGGACTGTGTGCACTAAACTATTATTTAACAGAATTAAATTAATGTGTCACTTATTTTTTAATACCACAAAAATTGGACTCAAAAACTATTTAGAGAATAAAATATAGCCTTAAAACACTTTATGATAGATTTTTATTGTGTTTACACAATCCATTGACCAGAGGCTTCGTTTTTCCATAATTTTATATTCTCTTTATGGAAAGACAGTAAACAAATATTAAAGGAAAACATTCTAAAATTTGCAGTGTAATTTACATTTTAAAGATGTTTTGTCCTGTTGTTATATGTATACTTACACTGTACTCACTTGATTTTCAAGTGTCTTTTAGACTTATTGTTTTCAAAAAGTCTGATTCTTCTAGCTTTATGATCATTGACCAAAACATCAATATCTACTGTAGGTTATTAAATACCTGCAGTAAAGAGTGTTATGAACCAGTAAACAATTCAAATGCACATTGATTTGAAATGTTTAATCACATTAAAGCGATCAATAAATTTTATCATTTAATCAATTTTCACCAAAATTCACCTTAATTGTAAATGAAACATTGAATCTTTTCTATCCTTTAGATGCTCTATCAGAGAATGAATGCTTACTATTCTATATAGCTTTCCTGTGGCTCTGTGGTAGGAGCATGGCGTCATGGATTCGATTCCAGGGAATCGGACGAATAAATAAAAAAAATTCAATTCAATTCAAGTTTATTTACGTAGCGCTTTTCACAATGTGCATTGTTCCAAAACAGCTTTACAGGGGCAAACAGGTAAAACACAGCACAGTGCATGGTGTTTATAGAACAAGCAAGATCATTCTAATAAATAATATCTAATTAATAAATAAATAAATAAATGCAGTCTCCCGGTGAGCAGGCCAACATTGCCCTGCTGTGGCGAGGAACCCAAACTCCAATGATTGATTAATGGTGAAAAAAACCTTGGGAGAAACCAGGCTGAGCCGGGAGGGCCAGATCCCCTCTGACGTGTCATAGCTGCACTCAGTGACCCCGACCAAAAGCCACCGAGCAAATATCCACGAGGAAGATATTTATTCCTCTGTTGTCCGACATCGACCACAAAACAAGGCCAAACCGGACCCACACAGCCCTAGCAGATGAATCCCCACAACCAACGAGCCCCCACACTCCCCACAAACACCCAACCAACAACCTCCAATCAGGGCCACTGAATGCAGCTATAACTTCAAACTGCTGACATGTGATGTAAGTTTAGCATTAAATACCAAGTTTTGTAACTTCAGCATTAATGTGACAAGTAGTCCGTCTTTGTTCTTGGTTGGGGATGTAGTGGTCTGAGCTGGGATGGTCCGATGGTCGTATTTCTCTTGGGTGGTGGTGGAATTGCCTTAGATAGAGCTGGGATGGTCAGTCAGTCTGCAGCTGTTGCTGGCGTAATCTCTAGGTGGGGATGGGCATATGTCGATCATCTGGACCTGGCGGAATTTCTAGGAATGGCATCCCGAGGCGGAGGCAGAAAGAGAATAATAAGCGTCGCTGCTGTTCATTAACTATTCATTAAGTGAAAGCTTGGCTGAAAAGATGTGTCTTTAATCTAGATTTAAATTGGGAGAGTGTGTCTGACCCTCGAATAGTATTAGGAAGGCTATTCCAGAGTTTAGGTGCTACGTATGAGAAAGCTCAACCCCCTTTGGTGGATTTAGTTATCCTAGGTGTCATCAAAAGTCCTGAATTTTGAGATCGTAGAGAGCGTGATGGGTTGTAACTTGATAAAAGCTCAGTTCAGTAAGTAGGGGTTAAACCGTTTAAAGCTTTGTAAGTAATTAAAAGAATTTTAAAATCAATACGATACTTAATGGGTAGCCAGTGAAGCGATTATAAAACTGGGTTTATGTGATCGTATTTTCTTGACCTGGTAAGAGCTCCGGCAGCTGCATTCTGAACTAACTGTAGTTGGTTTATTGATGATACAGGACAACCACTAAGTAGAGCATTACAATAGTCAAATCTTGAGGTCACAAATACATGAATAAGCTTTTCTGCGTCAGCAACACATAAAATATTTCATAAAATGTATGATACAATGCAATCTAAATCTAACTTTATCTAAGTTTGGATAAAAGCGAATGCCAAATGTGTAAATGTTAATGTTTCCACTAAACCTGAAATATGAATCAAACTGTCTGACATGTTTTTTGCCATTTATAAAGCAAACACATTGAAACCTGCCAAAGGCTCAATAACTGGTTGTACATTTCGTTAAATCTATGAATCCCTAAACCCATTCCAGTGAAGGGTTCAGTGAATACATTGCATGACCTGCTTCAAACTGTGTATGTATAAAAATTACATTCACACTCACAGCAAATGGTAGATCTAAGCTGGTCTGTGCTAAATTCTGCCACAGAATTTTCTCCATCTGGTTGTCATCTCCTCAACAAAGCTGACCTTCTTCAAGCAAAACCATAGTCCAGCAAACCAGCAATGAAAAGTTCAAATATTGGACTTTCCTGTGGAGCTCAGGCTCAGTGACAGCATGCTCATGCCAACATCAACAGGGCGGATGGTGTCGGAGAGCATGTCTGTCTCGTCTGCGGCAGGAGGCTAAAGTGGCACATGTTGGAGCGGAAAAGAATACTGCTCATCCTATTATACTTTTGGGGGATTTGGCATCCTTGGTGTCTGTTATTTCGTGTATTTCTTTAATTTCCTCTATTTTGTATTTTATTTTGAATTTAAGATTCCTTGCTTGTGTAGCTGTGTCACAATCAGCATATATGGAGATTGCTTTAGAAAAAGCGTTTGCCCTTTTTTGATGGGTTAAGTGTCCCAAGCAACTTTCTTTGACCACAAAAAGGGAATGTATTGATTTACTTGAATTGTTATTTCCTGGATTTATTCCAATAAAAAACTTTCTTTGGCCATCAATACATTGAAATATAGTTACTGTAAAGTCACTGACTGTCCAAATGTCACTCAAGCAATGCAAATGTTGTTACTTCAATCTGCCCATTATACCACTGTGTTACAAACAGGCTGGGTGGCATTTCCCTTTGCAACAATCCTCCTGGTTTATCCATAGAGGAAATGGATAAGAACATCCAATTTAAGACTGGAACAAATTGTCGGATTTTGTGAACTGGGGACTTTGAAACAGATGTTCACTCAAAGCCTAAAGGTTTTAGATGCAAAGGTAGCAGAATCTTAAATTAGTGTGAGACCTTGTCCTTTCTCTGTCGTGTCCCATATTGTGTATCTTTTTTCCGTTTTAAAAAGAATGCCATGTGCAATTTAATCAGGCAAGTTTAAAAGTGGGACTTTAAAGCCAGTGGACGGGTTTGAATCCAGATCAGACTGCAACACTTTGGCTGCTTGCTGCTTAAACATGTTATAACATATCAGGATTACTTTACCATCACATATTTTAAAATGTAAGAAACATTTAAATGAATAGTTCACCCAAAGATAATGTAAAAATGTTATAGTTGTGGTTTTTGTATATACACAAAGTTGAAATGATGTTGGTAACCCCATAATCATTTATTACTTACATATATCATTACTTACATACAAAAGATGACATATTACGTAGTGGAAAGCCAATTACATTTCTGCCAAGAATGTAATTAATGTCTCATTTGAAACTGTCTTCTTTCAACCAAGAGTGCATAGAACTTTAAACTCAAGACTGTGTGTCCAACAAAAATCATACACTGTAAGCATACACACTGGCGTTAACATACTTTCGGTCACTGTCTAACTGAAATGTTGCTGGCTTCTGTCTTGATAGTCATTACTGGAATATGGGCAATCAACTTTACTGAGTTGTTTCAGAAGTGCAAAATGTTCAAATAAAGCTGATGCCTTTGTTATTGAACAGTCAGTTCTCAGAGTGTTGTTGGCACAAAGACACACACAAAAAAGCACAAAATGGTAAAACCACTCATAACTCATGGTAAAATATTCCTCTAGTTGACCTTTCTTGTGTCTCCCTGTACACCATAATCAATCACATAGGCCTAACTGCAGTTTATAAAAGTTTATAGTTGTTAGAGCAAGCAAAAAAACACTGGTAATTAAGCTATAAAAAAAAACATAAAAGGTGTTATAAAAATGCAACATTATTACAGTTAGTATCAGCAGATGTTTTAGTGCAATAGCAGTGTACGTAGAATACACTCTTCATGACTTTAAAAGCGTTCTGTGATGCCCTTGTAGAAACATTTTGGCTGAAAAATATTATTTTTACAAAAGTTTCTTCAGAATGTAAAAAGGGTACAAATAAATTGTTCTTATAAGAAGTAAATGGTTTATAGGTTTATAGGTATATGTGTTTAAGTAAAATGAATGTTTTGTCTAACACTATTTCTCCCGAATTTCAAGTAAAATATTGTTTCTGTTTGCAGAATTATTTGCAGAAAATGAAACCGGAAAAACAGGTCGAAACATCAGAAAAGATGCTCTGTTTTTTCAGACCTCAAATACTACAAAGAATACAAGTTCTGTACGGAACAGCCAAAAAACATATTTTTCATGTGATAACCTCAGCTTGAATCACAGTTTTCATGTGACTTGTCATGCTGTCAGTCTTTCATATTGCTGTTGAATGAGTTTGTCACTCCTGATGTTTCATTGAAATTGAACAGAAACTGGACTGGACAATACATCTAGAAATGATGACTAAATTAACATTTTGGAACGGTCTCTTCATTTTTTCCACAGCTGTATGTTTACTGATAGGTCAAAGACTTAGATGTTGTCCTATGTTACGATTTGTTATAATTCTTACTTTTATTAAAAACAAATGTGTCTTCTGACATCTTTTTGGGCAATTGAGTTACTATGCTTGTTTAGTAATTCACATTTTTTATTTTACATCTTTTTCTCAACATTTATAGACCATGCGGTTAACTCAAAGGAACACACTAAAGTCTGGATAAAAGTTTATAAACAAACTATTTCTTAAGTTATAAAACTGAAAAATGTAGGTTTCCATATCACGCAACAGTAATTTTAACATCCGATACTCTTGATTCTTTGTTGTTGTAAACTCCCATGAAATGGTACCGCTTAACACCGAATGATTAAGAGCTTGTTCTCAGAACAGGGCAAGTACGGGTTAAAATGTCAAAATGCATTGTCCTTTTCTTTTCAAAATGCCGTTGAATGATAGATTTTATTGCTGTTGCTTTTTGTCAACGATGTCTATGGACGAAAACCACTATTCAGCTCTCGGGAGGTCAAAGCACCAATTAGATGGCCATTGTGACTTTGGCATGCCTTCATTCGCTATTGTGTTTGAACGTTTTGTTTGAAAACAAAGATGGGATGGAAGCGAGTAGACAGCTTGACATTCAAATACCTATTTCATTGCCATCAATGCCCTTTGTGATGTCACAGGGGTCTGCCCTTGCAAATTGCTGTTAGGTGTGGTCTAATGGTTTGGTCAGTGTGTTCCCCCTCCAAAACCATAGAAAACCCACAAACATTTTGTTTGGAGGAAATCCTCTTTATAACAAGCCATTCTTGTTTAAAGCATTTATATATTTAAGAAAAATTATCCTTCCATCCACTGAAAAAAACATTTGGAAAGGTGACAACCTTCAAACGTAAGTAGCACCCTACAAAAACAATATGGTTCTTAATGTCAGCAAGGTTCCAAATATTTTATTGTTTCATTGACCATTTTACAACCCCATTACTCAGTCAGTAGCGGTCTTTACAGAATTAAAGCTGCAGGCGCAAAACAAAAGGGTTGCTGACATTCAATTTTACCTTCCAATAAAAGCTTTAGAGTGCATAGACCTGGGTGCAGACAGATTCTCAGGACCTCCAAGCACCTCTTTAATCAACGATAACAATACAGCTAGAATTTCATATACCGTTTCAGCAGCGGACCAGTAACACTTGGAGAAAGGCCAGAGTTAGAAGGAGAGAGAGAGTATGTGATTTCCCATGGGCGACTCAGATGTAATAGAAGAGAGTTTGCATCATGAAAATAAATACATTCAATATAAAATTACAATCAATCACACAGGAATCAACAAAGCTTTTAGCAGAGTCTGGAGTTCATTTGTACAATGCTAAACTTCTAAATTAATAGTTCACTATAAGTAATACAAAGCATGCAAATCATCCACAGAAGAAAAGGAGAATCGCCCTACTGTCATATTGTCAAAAGAAGATATTTTGAAAAATGTCGGTACCCAAAACTGTTGGTCTAAAGGTTTACTGTTACCAGCACTTTTCAAAATATATTATTTTGCGTTCTGCACAAGATAGAAAGTCACATTGGTTTGAAACGACAAGAGAGCATGTAAATAATGACATTAAAAATGAGTTTTCATCTTGAAAGTGAACTGTTCTTTTAACACTGAAAGCAAGCTATTATTGGTTGATATGGTCTTTGAAAACACACATGTGGTGTGCAGATGTGTAAGGTGATCAGATTTCTTAACTCACCTGTGCTGCATTTGCACTGACACGTGACCATAAAGGCATCATGAAGACCTAGATATACGACTCAAATACCTTTGACCACGCGCACACATTCACGTATCATCTAATGGTTCAATTATCTTTCGGCTGTGCTTTAAAAAGGCTCTAAATGTGTGATAGAAAAGCAGGCCTTGAAAAGAAGAAAAGTGAGAAAAATACATTTATTTAACTTCAATAATGAAAACAGAGCCAACTCTCTTTAACACGCTAATAAAACATTCTGTTCTCGGCAGCTTCATTTCTTCCCTCAGAGGTATCAACGAATCCAAACCAGAATACAACACAAATTAGTTGCATGACGGTATTTGTGCCTCGGCCTGTTTGGCTGATATAGATAAATGAATCTCTGTGGAAGGCTATTACACGAAATGTTGATGGAGGATTTTCTTCTCTGATTTTCATCTATCCTTCCTCCTGTTTTTAATCTGGCGAGGAGGAAGAACAAAACACGTCTTTCTCCAACACAGCGAGCTGTTATTTCCTCTGGCGTAAAGAAAAACAATCTCCACACAAAGATCTAATAACTTCGCAAACATAAAACCAAGCCTTGATTAAGTTGTATTATTTATCGTTGTAAATGAGTTATTACTATATAATACATCCGTAAGAGTTGTATACCACAAAAAGACTTCTCTTGATTTTCATCCCAGTTTACTTCATAGAGAGTTGTGGCTTGTTTTTTTTGCATATTCCTTCTTTTCTTTTTTCCACCATGTGCTTTCCTGGGAAAGGGCAGATGATGACGTCAGCACAGGGCTGGTCTGTAGTTTATTAGTCAGTGCGAAGTTTCAGGTTCGAGCTCAGACAAGGCTCTGTCCAGCCAGCTCAACCGAACCACCACAGCTCTCTTCAAGGCGATGTCCTTCAAATAAGTTTACAAACCTGAGGCATTGACCCAAGTTCTGCATCTCCCTCAGTTCATCTTGATTGACTTTAAGTTTGTTAAAGATCTCTTGCTTGAGGATAAGTGGTGCTTTGTAGAGAAGACAGGCGCGCATTGCAGCATCCAAAATTGGACTGTAGTTTCTCGTCTTAAAGTTGTAAACCCTGACTCGTGATGGTTGTCCTGTCACTTAGGTTACTAATGCTAGGAGTTGTAGTAAGTCTGACTTCAGCTGACCCGGTAAGTGTTAATGATTTACTGTTTATCTACGTGTAGTTGAATGAAAAGTTATCGGCGAATGAAAGTTCGCGGGGAAGTGCGTGTTTGGTGTCTGACAGTTGCCCACGCGCGTGATATTCAAGTCAGTTTTATATGAATAGTAAATACGTTTTACGAAGTTATGTTTGCATTATATAGTGTTTTTACCGCATACCTAATAGTCTATACAGAACTAAATTCCAGAGACGGGAGAAACGTCTTGGACAGATACCAGCTGTCAAACCCATCGCCAAACTGTCCGAAAAGCCAGCATGGCAAAACAGACGTGAAATCGAAAGTTGAGCTTCTGTCAGACCTCATCACATCTAACACATTGTTCTTGAGACATGCGTTATGCATTCATTCTCTATATCTACTGGCGGTACTTTCACAACTGTTTGGTAAATACAGATCTCGGCTGCTGCGTTTGACCTTATCTTTGTGCTCTGTTTCGCTTGCAGGCTGGTGAAATAATAGATAAAGAAGGTAAAGTATACAGTCTTTGTTGTCAAACTTTCTGCTATCTGTGTGCTCTACTAGTGCTTGTCCTTTCCTCACACGTTTATCTGGGTTTAAGCGAATATGAATCGAAATGTTCACTCTCCCTTAGATATGTTTGCCGTCACACACGTTAAAGTCACGCTATCACTTACATCATCCGCCCTTAATGTTTAATGACAAAATATCACTTGGTAAATGATAAGCCTGAAGATTGTGTGCGAAATAAAGTTGTGACAGGCAAAGTAAATGCGCTGTTTATCCTTGGAAACTTAGAAATTCAACCAAGAAGTCTTTTTTAAAACATCTCAGCATTTCAGTTTCTAAAACTCAATGTACCCTTTTGTACTTGATGACCTGACACACTGTTTGCTGTAGTTGGGTCCAATAAAAAGCCAACAGCTGGAGAACTTCAAGACGTTCATTGTATGGGGAAGGAAGATGTTTGATGTTGTAATAAAACTGCATCATTTGTATGACCTGGTTTGGGTAAACAGGTTCGTTTGCTTTAGTTTTAGTAACCAAACCTTGGCATAATTTTGTTTTTGTTAAACGTATCGGCAAATTGTGTGCCATCAATCATATGTCAGGAGGCAGGCCAAGCACTCTTATAAAATTGCTAGAAAGGTAAACGGCTATTTAGTCACCATAAAAATGATTCAGTAGGCCATTAAGTTGACCACAAATGCCCAAAATTTGCTACTACATCTATTTAGGAAATTTGGACTCAAATGGACCCATTAGAGCCACTTTGTTTTCCACCTGGATGTTTGTTTTGTAATTTAGGAGCAGTTAAATAATATAAATAACAAATGTATATTTTTGCGAACTACTGTATTCAGATGCTTATTCCTATGTCTTATGTGTGCGTATTATGTCTTAACAGACTTTTTGAAGATCCGTTTGAAAGAGTATGGCCTTGTTACCCCCATCAGCACAGATGCAGAGGGACACTACCTCTCACATCTCCTCTCAGCCAATCACAAGCAGCGGGTGAAGCGGGACACTTCGGAATGGTCGGCGCAAGCTGTAGAGACGCTGTTCTTTAACATCACTGTTTTTGGCAAGGAATTCCACCTCCGACTACATCCCAATCATCAGTTAGTGGCTCCTGGAGCCGTGGTGGAATGGCACGATGAGATGGAAGCTGAAAACGTGACTGATAACAGCACCCACTCAGAGAAAATACTTCGGAGAGAGTTACTGAAAACAGACTGCACTTTTATTGGGGAGATCACGGATGTGCCTGGAGCTTCTGTTGCCATTAACAACTGTGATGGGCTGGTGAGTGTTGTTACCTTTGCCTGACACATTACTTTTGATGTATGACCTTTTGTAACAAACCCATTTTTATGATGTTGCAAACTTTCAAGCCATTTTTGCTTATTTCCGACAATGCCTTTAGAAACATCTCTGCACTTGCGTTTGAGTTGCAAACCTACAAGGAACTTTCTTTGATGACCGTTGAATGTTAACCCATCCTAAGTCTGTGGTTTTCTTTTGACTTGCCATTTCACCCGTCATGTACGTACAGGAAAAAGTATAAAATCCAAACCTGTATGATCCAATTTTCTTTGGAACACCGAAAGAGCTTATTAACGTCCAGGCTGTTTTTCCATAGAGCCATGGTAGACTGTGACCAGCGGTGGTCCAGAATGGTCAAAAAAACCCATAGAACAGGCCATTCAAGTTGTGTGCTTTATTCCAAGTTTTCTCAAACCATACGCTGGGGTTTATGTGGGCCACATTTAACTAGTTATTCACTGAAAACTGCTTATTATGATTTGAACTTTTATGCCCTTTTCAGACAGAGCACTAGTCAGGGCAGTACCAATCTCTCAAATGCCAGTTATCAAATAATTTGAACAGAGAAAAACTGTGCATTGTACTGTGTCGCTCTTGGCCTATATAGAACTTCTATAGGACTTCAAGAAAATACTATTCAAGCTTTAAACAAGTGTCCAGCTTTCCTGTAACTCAGTGGAAAGAGAATGGCGCTAACATAGAAAACAAATGTATAGGGTAATGCAATGTAAGTCGCTTTGGATAAAAGCGTCTGCCAAAGGCGTAAATGTTATGTCCAGGGTTGAACTATTGGTCACCACAGGAAGCTGACAGAAAGGATGGGGTTGAATGCTCCACTCTTTGCCATATAATAGAAAGGCAAAAAGCTCTTAGAGGCAGGTATGGGTGAAGGGGAATGGTTTTGATGATGTGACTAATGCATTGGTTGTCATTTTATCTAAAATGTAACTTAATCTAAAGATTACTTAGACAGTCTTATCAGGATCAAGTATATGTTGACTTTTTTATTGATGACCTACAGTAATAACCAATGTAGACAACATCAACAACAATGCAGTCCGCTTAGGTACACATTCATAAAGCCATGTAAATGTTAGTAGCATTACATTTATATGATACTGTTCAATCATAAAAAATCTTGAATTATTTGAGCTGTGAGTTATGAATTCCATGAACCCCTAGCATGATTTTTATTACGTGAGACAGAAGCAGGAATAGCATGCAGAATCAGGGACCAGTGTGTTGGCCATCAATAGTGTTTCATTGGCCAGGGTTGAATAAAATAACTTGAACACTGGGGAAACAGCTGATATTTCTTTCGTTCATTAGGTTTTGGACAATGTTTGTGTTCTATTCACCTTCAAACCTTTGCACAATAGATTTATACAACTTTGGATTAGTATCATAGTGGCTGTTGCACCATTCGTCTATCAGAACATCTTCCAGTTGCTTAGAGAGGTTGTAGCAAGGAATCTGTTTCACACTCTTCTCATAATTGTTGAGATAAAGTAACTGTCCCCTTTGGAAATCTGTCCATTTCACCTGTTTCTTGCACACACCACTGCTGATCCAAATCTTGTTTAGGCATGCAACCTTGAGAATATACAGTAACAAAGTATAACCACAGCATTTGTTTTCAAAGTAGCCTACACAAATAATATGAATCCCTATAACAATATGTCTTTATATTATTTTGTCCAAGCCCTGCGTTTTCCCATTAGTGAAAATAAACCCAAGATGTTTTTAAAAATGATGAGTTTGAGTATCTGTACAGTATTTATGATTGAAAATCGCCAACCTCGGCCACTGATGTAACTTCTCGATCTGAAATTGCAAATATGTGACGGTGTGCTATGGTTGTGATTGCACAGCTCATTAAATAATTGTTGCTCCATGTCCACATTTGAAAGAATATGACTTGTCAGTGAGATGAAACATAATGTTGTCAAAATGTTTTACCTCTGCAAAACCTCCTTTAAAGAAACACAACAATTGAAGTTGTAATTTGCATACGGCAGGTGCCTACAATGCATTCTTAATTGCACTCGCATGGTAACCTGCTGAGCTATCCACTTTAAAGTGACTTTCCTTCAGTGCTATTTATATTATTTGAGAATGACATCAGTGTCGATGTGTAACCTATGTGTTTCTAAAGCCCAATTCGCAGCTCAACATTTTCCACCCTAACTCTACAATATTCTCGAGTAATGGCTAAAATCCTACATTTATGTGTCTTTGATGTAAAGTACCACTATGGGACGACACCAAGTTATGTTTCCCTGCTCTAAATGATAGTAATTTTGAATCTTAAAGTCTTCACATGCAGCTCTGGCGCGCAGATATTGAAGCAGATATTTCCTCTCCAAGCTGAGAGCTTGTGGGGGATGGAGGGATGATTTTAGCTGGGGGAGGAGAAGGAGGAGTTGTTGGCTGGCTCACTTACACGACACAGGCATGTTTCAGGCCTGTGAAAATTCCTCTGGAAGTGGAGAAAAGTGAACGCTTCTGCTTTTGCTTAGCAAACCATCCAAAATCTCGGAATGGCAGTAGAAAAACACTTTCATAGAAATACTACAGGGACAGACTTTCTTCCCAGTGAGAGTTCACAAGGCAACGAGACTTATCCACTGCTAATCTACAGCTACGCGTCTGTCATAGCTTGGCCCCTTTAATGCATACTGCTGTATTTTGGGGCCAGGGTGCTGAAGGAAGCTCCCCTCTCATTGATAATCAGCGCTGGCTGCATTACTGTGCCCCTGGCCGAGCTTCACACGGGAGGCTGGCCACGAGCCAGAACTTCATCCCCATCGCACCTTTGTCAGGAGAATAATGACATTAATGGTCAGAGGATTCTGTGTTCTTCTGCCCACGCGCTGTCTGTTACAATTTTGCATGTTCACGGGTTCTGATCTTTCTTAGATCCACTTCAGAGCTGAGATGACTTTGAACTTCGCTTTTTTTCCATCTTGCTTTGCATTCCTCTAATATCAGAGTTCTGAGGTTCATGTTGACTGCGTGGATTGACTTAGAAATGTAGAGGGTATTCTGACACACGCAAAGAAAATATCTTTTATACATTATGCATTTTTGTTGGAATTATCTTTTTACTACTATGTCAGTATTTTAGTGAAATTTTTCACATGGTTATTTTAAGGCAAAAAGGATTGATGTATATTCAGACTAAATATATAAGAAGGTGAAACATTGTGACCCAGTAATCATGCAAAATCGTACGGTCAGATTTTTGCTTATTCCTACCCCTTGAAGAGGAGATCTTTAGAGGATACCTGTAACACATGTTGTCTTAGCATTGCCTTTATCAAGTTCAGGGCCTGCACAACCTACAACAAACAGAAGTTCCAGTGACTAAGGAATGTACAAGACCTGAGCTGTCGCAAGTGGGCGGACAGTGTTTTAAGAGTAAACATCACTGTGCTCTCTGACATCTCTGGCATACCAGTGTGTATGCAGCCCTTTTCTCAATGGACTACTCACTGTGCCTTTTGTCAGAGTTAGAAGAAAAATTGAAAATACATGTGTTAAAGTAGAACTGAATGGACAGTTCTATATCAAAAAAATGGGCAGGGAGTATTTTTAGAGACATTTTTTTGTTATGTTGGTTTAAGCTAGGGCTGTCAAATGATTAATCGCGATTAATCACATCCAGAATAAAAGTTTTTGTTTACATAATATATGTCTGTGTACCGTGCATATTCATTTTGTATTAATTAACACAAAAACATACACATACATCTATATATATATTTAGGAAATAATTAGATGTATAATTTATATTCACCAATAATTAAAATGATAAATAAACATTTATAAAAATAAATATTGTATATTTTTCTTAAATATATGCATGTATGTGTTTATTAATTCAAAATGAATATGCACATTACAAAGACATATATTAATTCAACACACACTGTTATTCTGGATGTGATTAATCGCGATTAATCGTTTGACAGCCCTAGTTTAAACATTCCTGCAAATAGTTGCTTTTCGGCGAAATTCAGCGTTTTTGAATGTCCTTTATGTAAAACGTGTAAATCCGAAGATTTTATTTTCATTGGGGTGGTCTTAGGCGTCTACTCTCGGGCGTCGGAAACGTCTTAAGTCCAGCAGCTATCTGTTTGGCCAACCAGAATCAACGGTGTCGTCTTTTTGGTCCTTGGGCCAACCAGACTCACGTGTTCTAAACGTCATGTTTGCGCCTGTGAAAAGCATTGCTGAAAGTGACGAATGCAAAGTGTCTGACAAAGAGAAAATGGCATTGATATTTATTATTCAGTTCGCCCGTGTGATCGAAATGGGTATGTTATGAGAGAAAGTTGCCAGTCTCCCTTTCCAATTTTTTACTTCTAGAGCTCTGCTCTTCAATAAACTAAGGCACTTGGGTGCGATTGATATTCGTCCTTATATTTATATTAGATTATTTTAGATGTTTAATTACGACTTGGGGCATTGGGATTGCGAGACCAAGTCAATGTATTTATTGTTTATGAAAATCTCAAATTTGACCAAAATCCATATTTGTCAAAATTGTCATGTCATTAGCTGCTGCTCCATAGGTGTCATGTGGAGCACTTAAAAAACTTGTGTAAGCCGAGAGCCTAAAGCAAATGACAATACAACCCCTGCTTGCAGCCAATACATCCACCCACCCCTCTCCGGTCATATGGCTGTCATCTTGTTCACCTTTTCCGTGTTTGCAGGTCTGTTTAATGTCTCTCAATTACTGATAGCAATCAATACCTAAAGTAGTTTAATAAAAATATGCATATGGAAGTTTCAGGACCGTTTCAGGACCATAATATATTTCTTCCAATCATCACATTTCCAAGTCATCAGACATCATCAGCGTAATTCCATGAGGCTATATTAACATTCATTATTATTGTAATGTTACATAATAACTGTAATGTTACATAATGTTTTCCAGTGAACGAGAATTTGAAAGCCTTGCATTCCACTCTTCACCAACGCTGTCTCTTGACTCATTTCAGACTTTTCTTTTCATGTTTTACATGTGTTTTGAATGAAGCTTTTGCTTTGGAGAAAATTCTAAAGGGAGGGTGGGATTTTTTTTCTGTTTAACTAAAATATGACAATTTCTTAATGGATTAAGTCTTTCAAACCTTTATGTTGTTATTTTGTTCTATTCCAAGTTTTCTGAGGTCTATACATTTTTTATAATTTCTGATGACATAAAAGCATCATGAAGGTATCATAAAATATCTAAAATGTATGTGGTACTAGTTTCCATCTCCTAGAGCCAAATCGGATGTTTATGTGAGAAACATACCGAAATAATATCCCAATTCAGTCTAAAATCAAATTATTTGTCCAACCGCTTCAGGGCATCATTCTCCAAAAGTGTCAGATTTGACCTGGGAGCTGCATACTGAGTTGAATTATTTGATTTGAGATTGAGTAATGACATGGATTTCAGTCTGTTTGGCATAGATGACTTGGAAAATAGTGCATGAATAGTATGAATTTATCTTACGGTGCTATCTTGGTTCTATTTTGAGGCTTGAGAGCCAATAATAATATATAATATAATATATATATAAAATATATAAAAACTTTATTACAGACTCAAGGTCCAAAGTTTTATTTTTATCATTTTTTTTCAAATCCATACCCAGAACTGTTGTGGATTCACCAGCACCATTACAGATATCATTAAGAAAATTCAATTTATCCAAATCCTGCATTGCTACAAATGTCTCTTGCAGGCATAAAATCTTCTCCAAAAGGCTGTCCACAACCATACGGCGAGCTTTATCCCCATCACTCTGGCCCACACACAGACCACGACAGTTGTATGACACAACCCGAATGTCCATGGTGGCACCAATACTTGTTTATAATGCCCGAGTGCGCACACTCCGCAGTGTCTGGTGCAGAATTAGACCCAATGACTCCCAGTCTACGCGGCTCATAATAT
Organism: Triplophysa bombifrons; assembly: GCA_029783895.1. Lineage (NCBI taxonomy): Eukaryota > Metazoa > Chordata > Actinopteri > Cypriniformes > Nemacheilidae > Triplophysa > Triplophysa bombifrons. The sequence continues at coordinate 31,223,833 of CM056451.1, forward strand.
CGTCTGAAAAGAGTTCCTTCAGGCCTGAGCTGTGGGTCATACATTTCACTGACTTGATTACATTCAACAGATACTTCAAATTAACTTTATCTGCTTTGCGCAGTTTCAATCAACGCGACCAAGTTTTTTTTCAAATACTCAGACAAAGTCAATGCATCAATGTCGGGTGTAAACTTGGAGTCAAAAACACTCACCAGTTTGGTCTTAACCAATTGACATTACCTGACTTTACTTTCTGCCTGAGAATAACAGGAAGCGACCTTGATTTAGTGACAGCAGGATTCTCAAAACCTTGTCGACGACCCTTTTTTACCATACGAAGATGTTACTCCTGTAGCTACCTCCATTGTCACAGCACTTTCCACTCTCTGAGCATTCAAAGATAAGGACCTCGCCACCACAGCTCCTTCACCAACGCCCATCTCCAAAGTCTCCGCCTATGCGGCCCCGAGTGCCGTACTCTCGATCCGTGTAGCTCTGACCGTTGCTGCTGACACCACCGAACCACCACCTTGTGTCGACTCTGTCGATGCTCCAGTGCACACACTCTTCCATTAATATCCACCGTAATAGCTAATAGATCTTCAACCACATTAACATTTAGTTCCAGTGCGTGTTTCATAGAGCAAAGCTCAGCACTCAGCTGCTCCATTCTTCCAAGCAAACTTGAGACATCAATACTATCAAAGGACAACTCATCCAAATAATGTGAAACAAATCTTGGGATATCTTCGCGCATTCATTCATCACTTTAAGACAGCTTTTTCTGTTATTAACGTCTTTCTGTGGCCCTTTATGAGAAACTTTCCGTTGAGTTGGAGGACATACAATAATTCAAACAGCACCTTCTTTGAGGCCCTCAATCCAATCAGAATCAAACGTCTTTGCGGCCAACAGGACAATTTCATTCTGGCATAGAGTCTTAATTTTAACAGCAAGAAAATTGATAAATTCATCCTCAACAATAACTTTGCCGTCAACAGTGTTATATATCTCAGGTTTCAGACGAGATCGTTTAAGCACAGACGCAAATGCAGCCACCCCTCGCGGCGCAGCGTCCGCCATCCAAGTAACTTGAGCTTAACCGTGCATTATGAAATTCATTCTCTCAGCTGCATACCTAAGGGATGTAGCGATATAAAATTTCTCCGCCGATCCCGATAGCTAATTATTCGGAGTGATATCTGCCAATACCGATTCCGTAGTATGGTGGTTATTTTAACTCGCGTTAACCTAAATGTAGGTTAACCTAGATTCAATTTATATTTTCTTAACTTTCTGAATGTTATAAATTCATGACTATTGAACAAACTTTTGATGTCTATTAATATTTTATATACACAAATTCATTGCATTTCCCTGTCCTCTTTTAAATGACATGATATATTCGCCCAGATCATTGGCTGTTAATCTATCAGCCGATAGCCGACTGTCTGAAAAATTGATTTTATCGTTCGATACTAATTATTGCCTGATAAATCGACACATCTCTATAAAAATATTGTTACTTTTTTAAGAAGTGGTAAATTTGTTTGAATTTGTACAAGCTTATTCGTACATTTTAGTACAACTTGCTTTTAACACAGTGACGTTAGATTTAAGCGTTGAGGTTAGGGGGTGGGCTTGAATATTGCTTTGTTTCATAATTGTATGTTTTTGTATGATACACATCGCACAAATTCATATGGATTAAGCACCTCATAAAACAATATTGACAGAGGTCAGTTATTGGGGACTGCTTCTGTATACTTGCTGATATAGAAAATTTTATGCATAGACTTGTTGAAGGATAAAACTGAGCAGCGATATTTGGTGTCATAAATGGGTTGTATTTTGTATTAAAATCATTTTCTGAGGTGCATTGGCAAGTCTCCCTGGCTTTCTTGAGTTCACTCCCTTAACTGTATTCAAACTCAGGTGAGGATTTTATTCAGTCCACACAACACCCGTTTAAACTCAGAAACCATCTTGAGAACACAAACACCAAATGTTTTTCGGCAAATGTTGGCTGAACTCTGTGACCCTTTTCAGCATCTCAGCTTGAAATGATGGATCCTAGGCTGTTGTTGGATCATAACATTTAGCTCACGAAAGTTGTACGTGTTGTTTACTGTTATTACAGTTTATGAAGTTGTATGTTTCTTTGTTTCCTAATGCACTTAAAAGGCATCAAAATGAATAATTTTGTAATACAACTGGCAGCAGTCCAAAAAATGTTCATGGGTTTGTTCCTACTGGCAAGGCTTTCATTTGTAATAGTATTATCCAAAGTGACAAAGAGACGCTGGAGAAAACAGATGCACTGATTTTTTGGATTGAAGTCAAATCCCCACTTTACATTTAATAAGCCTCTCATCTTTTTTTTTAATCAAATTTGTCAAGTATCTGCAAAGAACAGCTGCATGCTTCACATTTACAGAAGGGGGATTTAGCATATCCAGCAAAAGGTTGCCTTTAATTGAAAAAGAAATGCAGCCAGTTCCTTCACCCCGAGAAGCTCAGCCATGCACAAGAGTTGTATTCACTAATAGTTATTGATGTACTTTGTTGATTCAGCCGAGAGAACTTTAGCTTATTGCAGAGGCTTGACCCCAGAGCTGTTTTGGTATATGGTCTGAGGTTGAGGAGAGGAGGTGTTTGAGGATATGCAGAGGCAGAATCTTTCTTTGGGTTTGCCCCAGTAAAGGCCGGGGAACAGCAACTCCAGCCATGCGTGTTGGTTGCTTTTATTAATATATTAATATGTTTATGCATTTTTAATTCATGACCAGTTTAACTTAAGATGTGACCGCATTTTCTGTTGTCATTGCTCTGGACATTGGAGCCTGTTCACTAGCAGCACTCAGTTCTGTTTTGATTTAGGCATGAAGGTCTTGCCACCACTCGAAGCAGTGGGTAAATGTTTGCTCTTTTTACAGAGTGGCACTAAAAAGAAATGAATGATTTACATTGTATTCTCCTGTTTTACTTGCAAAATTTAATTGAAAGGATATCACCTACTATTTCTATTTTTTATATGTGTTGAATAAACGTAAAAATATGTGAGGTTGTTATAATGTAATAATGTTTTTATTGCTTTAGATTCACTTTATAGTTTCATATGTTTAAGTTGGTTTATTATTCTTTAAATTAATTACACATGTGTGATTTTTTTTATGTTTTTTATATCAAGAGCACAAACACTTAATCAAGTTGATTTTAGTATTTCGTTTTTACAACTTAAAGTACATTTTAAGTGAATTATTAAGAGAAGCAGTAATCTGTTAAAGTGTCACAAGTAATAGAAAATGTATTGTCTTGGCATTATTTGGCAGTACGCAGTCTTTTTTATCTCATCAGATCCAATTTAGATGGCAAGCTTGCAACTCAGATAACATTTCTTCATTATTCTAATGGATCGCCTGCACAAATGTGCATGCTTTACAAGGTTGGCTCAATACAGGAACTACAGGAGCAGTTATTGATCGATTATTGTTGTTGTTTTTACTGAATGTTTTGTCAAGGCATAATTTTAGGTCATGACAAGAATGCTATATAGTGGAAATAAGATCATTTGAAAAGCACAGTGTAAAGCGGATTACTATGTTACTTTTCCTTAGTACACGTGCGTATTTTGATTTCCCTCCATTCCTCATACTCTCTCTGGCTTAGATGACTTTTGCATTTTTCCCATTTTTTATGCCAGTGAAAGAAATTAACCGGCATTACATTTTCCTTAACGTTCCTTTTAAAGGTGGGATGAAAATGGCAGGTAATGATGACGAAGGTTTACACACATTTCTTTAAACCAAACACACCTTTAAACAACATGGCGGGTGAAAGGTAGCAGTGTCTTGGCTGAATCCAAGCTTTTTTGAAAGTGGCAGTCGTTTTTTTTAAATACAGCACGTTCATACCGGCTCCTTAAGAAGTTTAGACTGCAGTGCAGTCCTAGAAAACTGGACCCCTTCAGCTGAATCCCATATGTTTGTCTTGGCCCATAGCTGGTGTCTGCTTGGCTGGCGCGGATGGTGGAGTTATTAAACTGATGGAACACAGAACGCTTGATCCTTTTTCACGGACTGCTATTTGGGTACTGGCATGGCAGAAGCTCTCTCCAGCCACCTGTGATTGTCCACTCGACAAAGCAAGCTGCTCATTGGTCAGTGTGTGGGTAACAGAGGTGACCACCATAGTTTGTTGCCCACCAGCAGTGTCAATTCCAATAGGGGAAATGATATAGCCATTAATATTTTCACCGATTGCAATTATTTGAATTTGTGTCAGGAGGTTTTTTGCTACAATATTTACCTTATCTCGCCCCAGCTTCATTATAGAGCAGATCTAGTTTCATCCAAAATTAAAGAAACATGTTAATGTAAGATTTTCCTCTGTCTAGCATTTTCTGTTCTGGTCTCCTTGGATACTAAGAGCCCAGACACCCATAAGTGAAAAATACATGTATAAAAATTATTTACAAAGCATAAAATACGTTTATAAAGATTATTTTATTTTCAAGACTCATTGTTCAGACTTCGTCTACTAAACCAATTCTTTCTTCTTATCTATAATAAATTCCACTGGTAATACTTAAGGCATTTTTATTATTGTTAGCTGAGAGCAGATAATCTCTTACAGTACACTTAAAAATAAAAACGGTTTATTTTTGATAGCAACAGTAATGGCCTATAGACTGGATCTAACTTTTTTTAGGTAATATTATTTAAAACTTTTCTTCAACTTTAATCCGTTTGTAGAGAATCTGTACGTATTTGAATAAGAAGTAAGCAATAGTGGGTCTGACTTTTTTCTGACAGTGGAGATCGGAAACAATTGCAGAGAAACTTCTTTTCGCAAGGTTTTCAGAACTGCATCATTTCAAAACTTAGACAATGAGAATGAGCTCTGGGAATAAGGAATTTACAATGAGCTTCCTCAATTCCTCTTGTTTTCCTTATAGGCCTCAGAGTTTTTTCATCATCAAACATGTATTTCCTGCTCTATAGGGTAACTAATTGACTTAAATAATTCAAATAAATACATTTATTTCTACTTGATTGTTTTATTTTTCCATGCAGTACTTTTGACTCATTGAACTGTGGATCTGTAGGGATGAATATGCGGGCAGGAGAGAATGGTTTAGTGAGGTAGATCTGGAAATATTTTGCACAGTACATCGCTGATTCTGTCCTCGAGCAAAGTGCACAGTCTTTTACTTGCCTTGGGGTGTGTGAAAGTGTGTGGGTACAGTATGTCTGCGTTTTTATAATAAACCTCTTCAGCATTACCATCAGTATTTTGGACCATGAGAACATCAGGACCCAAATCTGAATAGTATACACTCTTAAAAGATCCATAAAAGATTCTATCAGGCACTTCATATATGGAACTCCTTTTTAAGGCTTCAATAAATAGAACCCTATGGTTCTTTGCAGACTGGGAAAAGGTTCTATTATTGAACCTTTTGAGGTTCTATCTTTATTGGAAATATGATTAAAATATGTATTACTGTATTAAGTAAACGCAGTAGAATTACACTTGGAATAAAAAACATTATAGAACAGTTTGATCATTCAATATTTTGAATAAATATTATACGTATAATAATGAAAGTAATAGAACCTAAATAATTGATACATAATCTACGAATTTAAGAAATGTGTTAACTTACTAGTTAAACAACACTAAAAGCAATTTTAGTGTGAAAGCATTTAACCACAATCTCTTGAGTCTTTAAATGTACAAACTCACATTAAACCAATAACTAAAAGGTTAAATTTTTTGGCCTATATCATATATTTGGTTCACAAATATGGTTGCACAATTTGGAAATCAGGATAGAGAGTTTTTTGTAGCCACTACAACGGTCAAAAAAATAGCCCGAAATGAAATTTATTGTGTGAATGAAGATTTTTGCATATGCCACACTGAAGAACAAACAGCTAAAAGCTAATTTAGTGCCTCTGTCACTTCTACATCTTCGGTCAGGATATTGACACCAGTCATTCTTATGCTGGTTCTTCTCAACAAGTAGACTTGAAGTGCCATAAAGATGTATTGTTGGTGTTAGCTGTGCTGAATCCTGAAACAAATGAACATCTGCTGAGTACTTTCCTGTAGCTCAGTGGTAAGAGCAAGGTTGTGGGTTTGATCCCAGGGGATTGCATATACCTAAGTGTAAAAATGTATAGGATAATGCAATGTAAGTCGCTTTGGATAAAAGCATCTGCCAAATGCATAAATGTAAATGTAACAGAGAATAAAAAAAACCTCATTTTGATTTTCCATTTCTCTTCAAGTAATACATAAAAAAATAAAAACACATAAACTAGTCAACTTAAAACTTAAAACTTACATTGTCCAGACAGAAGAGAAATCCGCAAAAAATTGTAAAATGAGCAATGCAGCATCCCTCTCCAGATCTGCAACACCACTGTATACATAAAAACAAAACATAAGTTATTGGCACACAGTTTCAGATAAACTGTGGTAAAAAGTAAGGTGTCTTTAAGAAGTAAACATCAGACCCATTCCAGACCAAACACAAATACTCACACATTTTCTTTCTGGACTTAACGTCTCTACATGTCTAAGATGTTGATTGTCAGAAGCTGAAGAGCAGTCTCTATAAGGCTCTTCCCAAACCGCACATACATGATTTCATGAAGCATCTTCAACACAAAGACCACATGCACACTAATGCCTTTTATACAATTTTTTATAAATTTAAATCAAGACGATCACATAATGTACTAACATGACGACATCAAGACGACATCTCTTTCTCTCTGATGCTAAACACAAAGAACAAGGTACAAAACCATATTTAAATGTATCATAAACATATTTATTTATGCAATCGTTCACAACTGTCATCTGTCTACTCACGTGACTTCTGTCAATCATCCACTGTATTTACGACCATCAGCGGCACAATGCAAACGTAGACAGAGATACCAAAAAGCATTTAACATCGTATCTGATGCATATCTTGCTTTGCTGTAGCTCAGTCGTAAGAGCAAGGTTGTGGGTTCGATCCCAGGGGATTGCACATAACTATGTTTAAATGTATTGGATAATGCAATGTAAGTCGCTTTTGATAAAAGCATCGGCCAAATGCATAAGTAGCACAGGACCATTTTTAGTAAAAGACAAAAATACATTGTATAGGTTAAAATTATCTTTCTTTTATGCCCAAAATCATTAGGATAGTAAGTAAAGATCATGTTCCTTGAAGATATTTTGTAAATTCCCTACCTTAAATATATATTTATTTTTGTGAGTGAATGCCCTTCCACAGTGCCTCTAATTAACAATTTATTAGGCAATTTTCTCAATATTTAATCTTTTTTGCACTCTCAGATTCCTGAGTTTTAAACGGTTGTATCTCAGCCAGATATTGTCCTATTCTAACAACTCATACATAGTTAGAAATCTTATTTATTCAGCTCTCAGATTATGTAAAAATCTAAATTTCGAAAAATTGACCCATAAGACTGTTTTTGTTGTCCAGGTTCACTAATCTAAATGTAAATATCACATCATTTCACGACTAAAGTCAGCGCAAACCCCAGCAAATCAAACATCCGCGTATGTTTCTAGTCTGCAATCCATTCTCTCCTTCAGAAGATTCCAGAATTTGAACATTATTGGAGTGTATTATTAAAATAATTGGATACAGTCAAGATGTCCTTTCCCAATAATTATTTTATTAATTTCTAGTTTATGTCTCAAGAATATTGGTGGGATGTGCAATTCACATTTGATTTGTTAATTTAGCACAGGATTCGGCAACCATTTCGAACAAAAGAGCCATTTTGGGCCATCTCCCACCAAAAAAATTGTCTGGAGCACAAAATATGTGTAAACTTTAAATGACAATAAGACAAGTTGTTATGCATGTAATGTAATAGTTACCAAGTTGCACCACTAGGTGGCAATATAGTGCGATTTTTATTAAACGTAGGGACAAAAAATTCATACTTTTTTGTCCCTTGTAAGAACTACTGTAGTTAGCCGGACTTTTATTTTGGGTGGTCGTCAGAAGACGCTTATTATTTAGTGTGTCGTTGCTTCACTCAGTAAAATGTTCTGAAAGGAATTGAAGTTCATGTGCTCATTTCCTCCTCATACAGTACAGAGGAAGTACTTTCTTAATCAGTGGTGCTCAATTAACGTCATACGCTGCACGCGTTTAAGTAACGCCGTGCGCCACTCGACGTTAAGTTAACGTCGCACGTCACTCAAAATGCTAATTTATTAGCTAATATACATAGTCCCTCCTCTTCTGGGTTTGCGCGCCTTACGGCAAGTCGGAGGCACGCAATTCCATATCCAGCTTAACTTTGTGGAAATACAAAAAATGGAAAGAAATGAAATGAAAGAAAAACCAGCTGAAAAGAAAATCCTATAACTAATGCAGTATGTTCCAGGAAGCTATGTGTAAAATGTGTAATATGTCAAATTAAGTCAAGTCGTGATTAAAGGTACCGTAGTTGACCCCCAAAACGAAATTTTCTGTCTATTGTATGAAGAGAAGTCAATGTGGACGAACGGTTTTCTGTTACTTACTGTCTTTCAAATATCTTCTTTTGTGTTTATACGGTTTAGAAATTATACATTCATACCGGTTTGTAAAGTCAAGAGGTCAATGATTGTGAATGATGAGGTAAATGATTGCAGAATTCTCACTATGCTCATGCAATGTTCAATATAAATCATTGCTAGTCTAGGGGTTAGCTCTGTTGACTTGCAACCGCATACCGTGTCTTTGACTGGTTTGAGTCCTGCTTGGACCAGTTGCAGATTTTACATTGTTGGTCTTGTTATGTTTATCTGTGTCATAGAGATTTTTATTTATATTTCAGAATTAAAATTGTGGTTAATATATAAAGAAAGTCAGGAATAAGAGCTCTTTCCACAGAAGAGCCACAGGTTGCCGACCTCTGATTTAGCAGATGCTTTTATGCAAAATTACTTAAAAATACTCAACATCACAATCAATTTTGCAGGTGTATACATTACCACGTTTTGAATAATTTAATAAGCAAAATATTGAGGGCAGAGGTGTGGTACAGAGTTAGGGCCACGGGTGTTGGGGGGACCCATCATGTGTTCTTGGTGCACACAGGATGGCCCTGGGAAGGTGTGGCTGGGTAATGACAGACAAGGACATAGAAGATCGAGCGAGAGAGCAAGAAAGAGAGCTAGTTTACCAGCACATTCCAAAGCAAGGGTTCTGAGAGGCAGTTCTGTGTACAGGAGGCCGGATTTGAGGGCCTGGGGTGCTGAATTAAACTGAGAGACTGTTTTAAAAGAGCAAGGAGGTTGGTCCCCTGTCTATACACACACACATACACACTTGAATTAATGTACTGTACATTCAAATTCAAGTGCTCACGTTTACAGATCCACGTGCATACAAACATGACTATATGGAGAAATTCTCACTTCAGGAGTGAGCACATATTGTAGGCTGAGATGAGGCAAATGAGGTAGTATGATTTGTAGTGACTTTGGTAGATGTGAAGCAGAGAAAACACATGAAGTATATCATGAAAATACACTGAACAAAATTATAAACACAACACTTTTGTTTTTGCCACCATTTTTCATGGGCTTAACCAAATTTGTCTAAATCTGTTTTAGTGAGCACTTCTCCTTTTCCGAGATAATCCATCCACCTCACAGGTGTGGCATATCAAGATGCTGATTAGACAGCATGATTATTGCTCAGGTGTGCCTTAGGCTGGCCACAATAAAAGGCCACTCTAATACGAGCAGTTTTACTGTATTGGGGGGTTATTGAGCTGAATTCGAAATTATACACAGGTTTGTCTAAGGCTGGCCACTCTAAAATGTATTGGGGGGGTCCGGGGGTCTGAAAACCAGTCAGTATCTGGTGTGACCACCATTTGCCTTACGCAGGGCAACACATCTACGGCTTTTGGAATGTTGGTCCATTCCTCTTCAATGGCTGTGCGAAGTGTTTGTATATCGGCAGGAAAAGGGACACACTGTCGTATATGCGGATCCAGTGTTCGTTGTCCATAACATACGCCTGCCCATACCATAACCCCACCGCCACCATGGCCCACTCGATACACAACGTTGACATCAGCAAACCGGTCACTCACACGACGCCATACACACTGTCTGCCATCTGCCCTGTACAGTGAAAACCGGATTCATCCGTGAAGAGAAAACCTCTCCAAAGTGCCAGACACCATTGAATGTGAGCATTTGCCCACTAAAGTCGGTCACGACAAGGAACTGCAGTCAGGTTGAGACCCCAATAAGGATGACGAGCTTGCAGATGAGCTTCCCTGAGACGGTTTCTGACAGTTTGTGCAGAAATTCTTCGGTATTGCAAACCAATTGTTGCAATTGCTGTCCGAGTGGCTGGTGTCAGACAATCCTGGAGGTGAAGATGCTGGATGTGGAGGTCCTGGGCTGGTGTGGTTACACGTGGTCTGCGGTTTTGAGGCCGGTTGGACGTACTGCCAAATTCTCTGAAACGCCCTTGGAGATGGCATATGGTAGAGAAATGAACATTCAATTCACGGGCAACAGCTCTGGTGGACATTCCTGCAGTCAGCATGCCAATTGCACCCTCCCTCAAAACTTGTGACATTTTGGCGTTGTGCGATAAAACTGGCTTTTTTCTGTTGCCAGCCTAAGGCACACCTGAGTTCAATTTTGACCCCCGACCCCCCAATACAGTAAAACTGCACATTTTAGAGTGGCCTTTTATTGTAGCTAGCCTAAGGCACACCTTTGCAATAATCATGCTGTCTAATCGGAATCTTGATATGCCACACCTGTGAGGTGGATTATCTCGGCAAAGGAGAAGTGCTCACTAACACAGATGTAGACAGATTTGTGAACAATATTTGAGAGAAATGGGCATTTTGTGTACATAGAAAAAATCTTAGGTCTTTGAGTGCAGCTCATGAAAAATGGGGTCAAAACAAAATTATAATTTTGTTCAATGTATAAAATTTGTTTAATGGACTTAGATGGACTCACCTGCTTGCCTAAATGAATTATATATGCATTTTTTCATTTGATTGGTTTCTGTTTGAGAATGTCTTGTTTGTATGAGTGTGTGCATATCGTAAAAATTGGTATATAAAGTATGCTCAATAAAGCGTATATCATTTTGGTTATCAGTCACTGAATCATGGAAGAAACATCAAATCTGAACTCTCTCAGGGCTCAATTACATTTTTGTAAGGCTGTAAAATGTTTGATGTATTGCTTAGCTCTGGCTAAAGACGTTTTACCTGTTCATATGCCGTAATTGACTGTATGTTGTATAAAAGCCTTAATGAATGAGGGAAAAACTGAACATCATCCCTGCCAACAAGACCATATGACGTGTCTTGGCAGGGTTCTTGCATTTAGTTGGAAGATTTATTGGTACAGATGCCCCCACGTAATAAAAGTCACTTACATTCATAAACGCACTTCATCTGCTGACTGTCAAATCTGCATAATGCTGACATTCTCAACCTGTTTTGGGCCGTGATGGATTTTCAGGGTTTCAAAATCTTAAGTTAAGAACTACACTTTAGGAACTAAAGTAACTGGCATATTACATGCTTACGAAGAACAAAGTGTTTTACTATTCTAGTATTTAATCAATTTTATGGCACTCTTTGTCAGTAGTGTCATGTAGTTTATAGATATGTTAAGATAGATAAGTCATCTGGATCTTTATTGATAAAAGGGTAGTTTTGAAGCAAATTTATAAACCTCAGGGATGTGAAATATATTGCTAAAGAAAGTTTATAAGGTTCAGTGTTCTAATGATATAGGCTGTAAATCTTGCAATATATTTGCGTTTTCTACGCTACAAAACCTTAAAAGATCATCAAAAAAGAGAATTGAATATGAACTCACCCCTCTTTAAACAAACATATCTTCCTTGATATTTTATGAGTGTTTTATATGAAAGATTTCAATTGCTCTCAAAACTCACACGTTGTTTTGATCTCCTAAGGCTGGTATGATTCGCACCGATTCTGATGAGTACTTCATAGAGCCATTGGAACGAGGAACCCAGGAACATGAAGAAAGTGGAAGAGTACATGTGGTGTACCGAAGGTCTGCAGTATTACAAGCCCAGTCAGACATCTCTTCGGATCACCAGCCGATTGGTATGTACCACAGCATGATAACAGTTTGGTGTATGTCTCCAAAGAAAAGTGCATTTAAAATTTTTCTTATTGTAAGCCATGTTGTAGCCAGTTTCATCCCTTTATTTTGTCATTCAGTATTTCTCAATTACCGGACAAAAATTCACATCTGTGGTTTCTTATTACGGAAATCTTGGTTGGTTGCTGTTTCCGAAAGGTCACAAAACATACATAACATGATTTGATGTATTTGTATCAAAATAGTGTATTGGAACATATTTATTGGGGCTTCATGTATTTATTTATTTATTTTAGATTAACTATTATCTTACATAAACCTTTAACCAGCATAACAATTTACTCAAGGACAGGGTCATAATTTCAACATGTTGTAATCATTGTAGTAAAAACTTTAACCTAAACGTCCTTGTAAACAAGAAGTTGCATCATTTTTCAGTTTGTATTCTGGTCCATTTCCAAATGAAATTGAACAAAATTCCACAAAAAATAGGAATTGTAATTTAAAATGTATTCATTTATTTAAATTATTTTTCTTCCATATTTTTTTTCATTAGGCGGCATCTATGTCAGGGAGCGAATTTGCACGTTCAATCGTCTCATCGCCAGTGAAAATCGCTTGGGTATTTACGCCGAAAAACGTCTCGAAAAACGTTCGCGATAAGTGCGTGTCCGTTACCTGGTGTGTACAAGTCTTTACACGTTATGTTTGCTACCCTTCTTCTTAAAATTGTAACATCCAAGAAGTAACGTCATGTTGTCCTTTCTTTCACACAAACCTCTTTACAACCTGAATCAGGTTTGTAAATCACCAGACGTTTGTATCTGTGTGACAGGCAGCACTTTCAATGCGCACACAACGTTTTTTCTGTTCAAGTAATTTTATAATTACATTCAAACAGTGGGAAGCTCTTGGAAGTCCAGCCCTTTGTTCGTACATGACCTTTCAAGATCTCCCCACAATTCAGCTGGTTCTAAAGAGACAAGTTCTTGTACTGTTGTAACGGTTGCCATGGCAACGTGGTGGGATTTCATTGTCTCAGATGGGAAACAGGCAGCAAGAAGAGATGATTATGCTCTCATTCCTGTTGCTTAGATAATCTCAGCATGCTGGTGATAAACTGTGGACGGGCCCTCTTTTTTTTTGGTCACTGGACCTTGAAGTTATTGCAGTTATCAAAACTATTGTGTCTTTTTACTCAGTTATAAAACATCAGTCTTCGTACATCCTATAAATGGCTTGAGATCTGTTGCTTCGCTGACTCCATTTGTGACCAACTGTGACCTGTATGGGCTATATTTATACCATAGTATCCTGAAGCCCTTTCTGTGGAATTTGGTCCCTTGGACATCAGGGGTAAAAAGAAGTAACTGCATCCGATTCATGTTGAAAACAGGGGTTTTATTGCAAACTCGATTGCTTGCCCTCATACATCTGTCTCTCAAAAATATCTTGCTGGGCAATTTCAAACTGTAGCCAGGTAGTCATCTATAGGCCGGTGAAAGTTGCAGCGCTGTGCTGCTTAGCCTTCCGGTCCTGTTTCAAGCCCTCTGATATTTGAACTCCTTCCTTGGTGTGCAGGTCAAGGCCTCTGCTCACCCTCCTGACCAAATAGAAGCTGTCCTTATTATTTAAGTGAACTTCTCTGTCAAAGCTCTAAGAAAAGACCAAGCCTTTCGATCATCTTACATTCGAAAGGGTACTCAAATGAATCCGTTTTGTTTGCACACTTGAATAATCAGTAAGTGGATTTGGGTTTATGAAGGGCATGGGAAAGTACCCCTTGTACCTTACTACCTCAAATGTCCAACACAAGGGACCCTTTATGAACTTTGGACTCCCCTATGGGTATATCCGAGGCTAGATTTGAAAATAATCTTTGATATTATGCTGTTCACTGCCAGCTGGGTGTAGTCCATAATGAGATTAGCTAAGGGACTATCCCTCCCTCAGTGTAAATATTCTCTGCCGTGCTGTTTTAATATAGTCAAACACATTCCGTGATGTTCATCCTTTAATAAACAAGCGTGTTGTGACAGATTACAAGGTGGGAAAGTAGTAGTAATCACCCAAACGGCGTTTCTTATCCGAGCCATATTCTACAAACAGCGCTGGGTGTGGATAAACTATTCTCTGTGGCCACAGAAAGGAAAGACCACATAAATACTTTTGTTCTCGTGCAGATAAATACCAGAATGCAGAAGACCATATTAAATGTGAGCAAAAAGGCTTCTGCAACGCTTTGTACACGTGTCCAATGATTTAAGATTTGTACACAGGTGTTATGGATGACAGCAAGGCTCGTAAATGAAATGGCAATGATTTTAAGCCCATCTCTTAGATTATAATAGACTCGAGCTATACTAACAGCAAATCAGAAATTGCAAACGTAGGTTTGGTCTCACCTCCTTCCTCCCCGGACCATGAGTCAGGGGGCCTAGGGGAACAGATAACATCAGGACATTGATGAACCCATTTAGTGTATATTGCAAGCCTGGTTGCAGGACGACCACTTTGTCTGTTTCCGCAACGCATGTCTCGTTTACTACTCATGTGATTTGTCACAAGCTGTAAAGATTGGCTCCAGCCCCTGGAGAGATGAGTTTAACCAAAGAGAATAACAATTATAGTGGTGGGCAGCAGAGGCAGCTTGCTGTGTCTATGCATAAGAAGTCTGTAAGCGTGCTGCAGTTGCCAGGCTCCAGGTCGCAAATGAAACACCCTAGATCAGGAGGGACGCACAGGAGAGGAAGCAAAAGCCTGTTGATATTGCTTTGGAGGAAGTGAAGGTGCCGAAGATCCAGATTTAACATAATGGAAAATGGCTGTCGAGCTTGAAGGAATTCGGTGAGCTTTCAATCCAAACAAGTCAGGAAACGGAAAAAGCCCCTTATAACACGTAATCCTTCTACAATGCACAAGGATGTGATGTGTGAAAATGTCGAGGCAAATAAAAAAGGTGAGACCGACACAGGGAGATAAAGAGAGAGATAATCTAAGGAGGGCTTAATTGACGCCTGAGACATTTTGTCAACCAAAATCTGCTTATAACGCTCCTATCACACAGGGCATCAGCATTAACTCTTGATGGAGGGCGTGTCTGAAGCGTAACCGACGCCACCGTCATAGTGACAACAGCCAGGTAAATTGTTCTACGGTCTTGCATGAACACAATTGGCTAGTGCCTGCACTAGGTTATCTGCATAAGGTGATCTTATTGACTGACGCCTGCGTTGGTGCTAGAAAAGTTGTGAAATGTTCAACTTCTTGCCGGAACGAAAGCCAGTGAAGGGACACTGACGGGCCCACAATTCAGTTCGGCAACGCATGACGTCACCCATTCAAAGTTAATGAGAAGCGCAAACGCTCCGTGTGAATCCAGTGTTACAAATTTTTTCCTTTTAGCAGTTTAATGTCTGCAGACCAGAGGCTTTGATTGATTTTGCAGCGCTACACCGGTATCTTAATGCTGTAAGTTGGTTTAATAATTAAATAATTCATATTATTAAGTTGTTTTACTCTGTTGGGTGGTTTTATGTTCTCCAGCGTTTCAGGGGTTTCATTAGTCTGGAGAAAGAAGTTTGTATATTGAAGTGTCGGGACAGAAAGAGTGGCAGTGGATAAACTGTGTTGCTCCTTTAACCTTGTAAACTGTAAATCATTTTAGTATTGCATGACAGTATTATTTAAAGGGATACTCCATCCGAAAGTGAAAATTCTGTCATGAGTTACTCCCCCCAAGTTTTGTATACACTTCTTTGTTCTGTTGAACACAAGATATTTGGAAAAATGTTAGCAGCTGACATTTCTGGGACATAATTGACTACCATCGTAGAAAAAAATGAATTGGTAGTCAATGCTCTAAAAGGGTTTGCTTTCCTAATTTCTTCAAAATATCTTATTTTGTGTTCAACAGAACAAAAAAATAATAAAATAATTTTTCAGAAGTGTCAGTTTTTCCAAATATCTTTTTTATGTTCATCAGAACAAAGAAATGTATAGCTTGAGGGTGAGGAAATGCTGACCGATTTTTCATTTTGGTGGGGTATACCTTTGACAATGCTAATTTATCCAGATGTAATATATGTCAAACATATTTTGTGATATATCATGTTGCTGAATTATTCATGTATGAAGCCATGTAAATGATTTGCCTGAAGGCTAGTAGTTACTATGACAAGTAGTCCGCTGCCTTAAGGTAAGTTGTGTCAATGGCTCAATTATGGATAGTAAACTTTGCTTTAAAATGCCAGAAATACTAAAAATATTGATTTTTTTACTGCATACAACAATACTGAACATTAAATACGTTTTTCACATCAAAAATATGCGACGAACTTTGTATTTTCTTTTTTTGTGTATATAATTTCTTTTAATTATCTTGAAAATATGAATTGTTCATTTACTCTTTTTAGAATATTTACATTTGGCAGATGCTTTCATCCAAAGCGACTAACTTTGCATTATCCTATACGTTTGTTTCTAAGTATATGGGATTCCCTGGGATCGAACCCACAACCTTGGTATTGTTAGCGCCATGCTCTTACCACTGAGCTGCAGAATACCTCATATTTGTTTCACACTTTCTTTTTGCAAATGCTATTAGACATCCTAACTATTATGATATGCATTAGTTTTACCAAATTTTTTCTTGGCTTAAGGGTAACTTTAATACAATTTATTTTCCAAGCAGATTTACTAGATTCCATAGTTTGTAGCATCTGTTCTCTGTAAACCTTAAATTCACTCAGTGACATCACCAACAGTGAGGGCAGATTGCTTTATTGCAACATTACAATGTAAAGATATGTGGTTTTGGAGCACTAAGGTCTTAATAATGATAAATTGCCTTACTGAAAGATCCATTCCAATAACACCTCCTCTCCCATTGTGATGTCAAAGGAATAAAGGTTTTAAAGAGCCTCTTTATTGGCATCAGCCTCTTTCCAATCCCACATGATCACGGAGACCCATAACTGACACATGAACAAGTTGCTGTCTGAGTGGGAAGTTCTTAGAATTTTAATGGTGTAAACAAAGTCGTTGGAGATAATTTTTGTTGTGGCCTCAAGCATATTTCTGGCTTCATTTTACAAACGTTAAGATCATAAAGCTGATTAGCATTCTATAGCTATGTACAATTGCCATTCATTTCATCATTATTTTATTCGAAATTTCTTTAAAATGGGTCTAACAGACGACAGTTCTCAATGTTTAAATTTAAACAAGTAAAAGGACTTTTGAGGGATTTATAAATAGTGGTCACGAAGGAACTGTGATGTTAGATGAAATTTAGATTTAGATGATATTTGACGTGAATGAAAAACTGTGTTTGATGTGTTGTCAAGTCTGAAAGTGTCTGGGCTAAGAAAACACCCAGCTTTAGGAGACAAGATCTGCCAGTAACAGCACTTCATTAGCATTTTAAATGTAATAAAAACATGCTGTACAAAATAAATGGTTTTATAATTAGTGTGTACCCTCGTCGCTATACAGAGTGGAAATGCAGCACAACATTGTAGACCGCAAGCTTTGAATATTTTACAAACCAAGTGTAAGAGGGGGAAAGATCATCCCTGGGGCTCTTAAATTTTTTTAATGGCCACAATAATATCTACTTTTCCCTAAATAAGACATAAACCTGCAAAAACTAAATATAGGTTCCTTAAAGTACTTCCAAATCTACTTTTTTGCTTTCACTTTCAGGCCCCTACAGACTCAAATGTCGTATGGATATTGTAAGTGTGGATTAGAAATTGCAAATTCACCGTGTGATTTATGGATTTTTGCTTTTCTTAACTCTTCTCTTAGGTTTTAAACAGATCCATAAGTGAAAGAAAAACAATTTGGTGCTTCCATCAGACATCCTCAGATAGGGCCTTCAACCCAGCATGATAGAAAGAAGATTGCTCTGTGGCTAAGGTTCTACTGATTTTATGAAACTATGAGTTTTGATAAATACAAGGCATAGAAATGTGTGCATGAATATATTAAAATCCTGTGCAACCTTTTTGTGTTTAAATTGGAACCACCTAACAGAGCTCCGCCAAAGATCGGCCTTGTTGTCAGATTGGGGATTCAGGGATTCCAGAATGTGCAGACCTTTAGTTATTCATTGGAGACCCCTTTTTGTTTTGAAGTTTCACTCTAGTCAGTCAACACAAGGATGGGTTTTATACTGTGAACTATCACAATAATCCTCTCAGAGGAACCCATCTGTGAAATGAATCATCACCACATTTCTTTCCATTAAACCTTTAGAAGATTTTCTGTAATAGTTGAGGACCTTTTGAATTTTTTTTCCATGAGCTATTGTTATAAATATCCTCAGGCTCAAAACTGCTTTAAGCTGATGACAACCTTGAAAGCATTTCCACATCATGTGTTAGTTAGTTAGTTACTCTGTGTGTCTCCGTTCCATTGAATCACCCCTCTGCCATGCCATCTGGCAGTGAAACAGGAACGACTTTATTACCGTCCCACGATACCCTTTTCTTTCCTTTCTCTTCAAGGTTTGCTGGAATTAGACAGAATAGAAAATAGACAGAATTCTTAGAATTCTTCATCCACAGAATGATGTCATATTCTCTATTTTATTCCATTAATATTTCAGTTAAATAAATCAAAGACGTAATTCTTTAAGAGCCGTGAGAGGTTCTGCGGGAAGGTTTTTATCCCAGAATGCATTCGACTTAAGGCACAAGCACATATATTATCATATGTGTATTCAGGTTTTGTGTAACTTCCTGCTTTTATGCATATGTACTGTAAATGAGTGAAGATCACCTGCAAGGCGGCGAGCCTTTTATCAACTGGTCACCTTGTATTTGAAAGGTTTTTCTGTGTCTTTTATGTGTTATAAGTTGCCTATGCATGTATTACACATGTATAATTGCAAAAATTAAAGTGTCGGAACAAAAGATGCATTCTATCTAAAAGCAAATGATCACCCAGACCTGCCTGAAACACCTCGTGTTACCACACCCCGGCGAATGTACATCACTTCGTAACATGATTAGACTAAGACCGCTCAAATCTATACGCAAGTAAAGTGGGCATACATGTAAGTCTCACTGTATCGTCGCCGCCGCTGTCGCAGAGATGCTGTGTGTTTAGTTGCGAAAAGAAAGCCTCTTTTTTAACCCTGCCAAAAGATGAGACAACTAAAAACGAATGGTTACATTTATTTACAACACTGTTCCAGAAAAGTACAATCAGAATACTCAAGTTTGTGCAGCGCATTTCACCAACGATTGCTTCACGAACCTGGTAGAGATCAAGACCGGCTATTTACGAAAGCTTTGGTTAAGAAGTGGGGCCATTCCAACCATTAAAACTTGTCAAGGACAGTCTGGCGCTTCAGATTCGAAGCCTGTAAGTATATTTTCATTGTAAAAGACTTTGTTATGGACTAACGCGAGTTGAGTTTGTCGTGTGTTTGTGATCTGCAAATGCAGACACGTGTGCAACGTGAAAAAGTCCTAATAATCAGTTATAATGTACCAACTAAAGGCAACAAATGTTGTGTTTATAATGGGTTTTATTGTCTTTGTTGAGTCGTGGCGTAACACTGATTGATCAAGAAGGGCCAAAGCGCTAGCATTATTTATTATATCACCATTCCCTGCTGTAATGCAAGCTCATTTCTATCTCACACAAACTCTGTATGATGTATATTCTTGTTTGTTTATAGTCTTTATAACGTTGTATATAAAATGTAAAACAGTTAGCTATAGTATTTAACTATTTAACATAATATTTTTTAATATAACCTTGCTGCTCAAGTCGCGCTGGCAAAGTTGATGTATTGGCTTGATCATCTTCATTTTCTCTGTCAGATTTGGGCTCGAATTGCTATAAGAAATTACGATGACATTTTACCACCTGTAAGAACAATTACTTTGGAACACGCTTGCAGTATTCGACCAATCACTATGCACTGGTTAACTGGCCAATCATAGCACACCTCACTTTTCAGAGCGATGAGCTTTGTAAAAAATGTGTTTTAGCCGTGTCATTTGACCCCTATAGTGCCTATTTATCATAGTTTCATTGATTTTTTTACAATATGCATATTCTTTTTAGCTCACTGATGTATCATCCAGGTCATTTGCTCTCCAGCAAACTTTCTTTTATTTACCTGGCTTGACCTATTTGAACCTTAATATTAAGACCTTGCTGCATTTCCGTGAATGTGGCCACATCTGTTTTTGCTTTGGGGAGGCAAACTGTTTTCTGGGAAAGTACTTCATGGCCTGATTCTTTGTGTGTGTGTGTGGCGTATTCCTCTGGGTTGTTAAGAGGTCGTCCCCATGGGCCATGTCATGCTGAAAAAACAAAACTAACAGTCAAAAGAAGCGGCACGGTGTCTACGTATTATCATCACACTTGACATCCCGTCATCCTTTAAGCTTCCTTTTTACTGAGTCGCGTGTTATGGGCAATAGAGTATATGCTTCACCTTAACGTACCTCAAGCAGGCTTAAATACAGTTATTCATTTATTTATTTTCATGGTGCAAGGTTGACAGAAGGCCTTAAAGACCCAAACTCAATGACATCAAGTTTTTTTCTTATGTATGAAGCATAAACAACCAGCATGACAGGGAAGTGTCCCCACTTTTCCCGTTGTGACATTGAAGGATATTGTGTTTTGAGACAGTGTTGAGATGTAGCTGTCAAATGACCTGTCAGCTTGACAGATATTTGATATGAGTGTCTGCTGTAACGGTGTTCTGAGTCCACATCAGACTTTTATGTAAAGTGTTGCATGCGTACATTTGTATAAGTACAGCTTTTTTTTAATCGTGCATTAAATCAATCAAGCTCCTGTTTGTGTTTGTCTGGTGTATAGTTCACAGGCTGCTCCACATCAGATGCTTTGGATAAATGTGTATGGATAAATGAATCTATGTGTATGGCTTTGTTTAATGACTTCTAAGAAATATTTCTGCAAAGAACGTTTTAAAGCCTTATATTATATGAGCATTTATTATGCTGTCAAATGAGACATTTTTCCGGAAGACAAAATGTGTTTGTGATGCAAGCAACACTATCAAACATCAAACATGACAGGTGTGGGTTTGCCACTGGCATTGAAAAACCTTAATGCAGAAAGAGTAATTCAAAAGCCATGTCTCACCCATCCAATGCACAATCCACAGTTGAGAAACATCGCAGCTACATCTGTTTTATAAACAGCAGTGAGAATAAACTTTACATAGGTTCTTACTTTATTTATTTAAAATCAAGACATCGGTGGACATTCAGTCGTTGTTCTTTCCAAAGGGAGGAATTTTTACTAACGGAAATGCTTTTGGCATTCATTCCGTGTTCGTTCTGAACCGCTGGCCCAATGATTTAAAAATAGATAATAGTTCAAATTCAAAGCAATTTACATCCAAACTGCTTTCACTGTGGAAAACATGGATTCACACAAGAGATCAGTGATGACTTTGAATCTCATTTGGAGAAAGAAAAAAACTTTCTCTCCCAATTTAATGTATTCAGTGTCTCTGAGAAATTAGGGTATTTAGCATAATGGATTTACAGTAAGCCCCTTATTTATGTACAGAGAACCTTCGAACAAATGAAATTATGATAAACATTAATTAGGATTAAGGGAAGATAGTATGGCGATGAAATGGCTTTAGGCATAATTAAAACCGGAAAGCTTTGGTGATATAAAGAACATTTAAACAGTAAGCCCCCGCTGCCTTATTTGAACTTTAGTGTTTGCTAACTCAGCTGGTCTCATTTACAAGAGTTCTGTAATGTGCTAATAAAGAGTTAAAGTAGCTTTAGATCACAGCTAGAGCTGCTATCCTTGAGCGCCACGTGGAAAGAATTCCATCTAAACTGCCTCCTGCAGCATCTTTTGATCCCAGAGCTGTTTGTTATTAGCACGCTGTTGCCTGCTAATTGTTTATACTTCCAGGGAATGAAAACCAACTTCAGCCATCAACAAAAGGGCTGTTAATCCTCATGTAAGTTTTCAGCGAGGAGAGCTGAGAGACTCATTTTCAAATTGATTTTAAAAAATCACACTGTTTACATTACATGACAATTGTAAATGGTTTGAACATGTTTCATTTGTTAGTTAGTAAGTTATTCATTTTCTCACAGTAGGAAATTGTTTTTGTTTGGTGAACACACCAAATGTGTTTTTTAGACTGCTGATTTTAATGTAGAATATAGATTAATGTGTTGGTAAGAGAAATTTTCAACATTCAGTCATGAAATGTTATGTTAATCCAATTGATATGGTCATATCAGTTAACTTTATATTAAGGTACACTAATTCACTATTTACACCTGCGGTTGCATATTAGTAGGCCTATGTCTAAAAAGCACAAATTAATGCTTCATTCTACTTGAATTTATTCTACATCCCTTAATCCTACCCAATACCTAAACCTCATCATAAATAACATCAAGAAATAGACCCTAATCTAAAGTGTGACCATTATATCAGTGGGTTTTACCATAGAAAATTAAACCAGTATATCTGCGTAAAGTTCAAGGTGTCCTGAATGTTTACTTGAGATATGATTTTAAAAGCCATGTATCCAATTTCTCCTTCACAGCAGTCTGTAGTTTTTATTGTAAGAAGCGAGCTTGCAAGGCTGACCCAGAGTCATGGTTCAACATTGTGAGGAATTGAGATTGTGTAGAGGTGACAGATACGTGAATACACACACTGTTAGTGTGCAAACTCAAATAAAATATATTCTTTCAAGGCTTTTTGCTTACTTCATGATCTAAAAGCTACAAAACAAATAACCTCACGCCTTGACGCAGTAATGAGTCCATTTACAGATTTACAGTCCAGACATGGTACATTTCAACTTGTAATCTAGATGGTCCCATTTGCCATTGGATGTCATTTTTAAAAGCAGAGCTGGCCGGTTTGCCACATGTGTGCTACCCCGCTTTGCCATTTGTGGATTTGTGAATGGCAAACTCTAAGGAGAACAAGAAGTTGCACAGAGAAGCTGTGGACAGACCAGCTTGTGAGAGACACTCTGCACGTCTGACTTTGAGGGGAAGTCCTGTGCTTTTTGAAGTGGAAGCTCATACACGATGTTTACCCTTCTGGGATCTGGGCCACACAAGAATGCGTATGTCATGACGGCTGTGTAGGAGCAGAGGAATGTACCTCACAATCCCCACACTGTAGACCAGAGCCAGCCGGGGTGCATATTTATTTTAGCATCAATGTAAAAAAGACATTGGTTTAAAGCCTGAATTGATGTTGGATCATGAAAAGTTCTTGTAGGATTTGTTTCTGTTGTTGTTGGCTGGCATCCTCTTGCTTAATGGTTTATTTTGAAGAATGTTGGTTGCCAAAAAACATTTCCCCTATGACTTTCATTGTATGGTGGCAAAACCATTGCGACATTTCTGAAGACATATTTTTTCTGTTCTTAAAAAGAGAGTGTCATAGGTCACAGGTTTTGAACGACAAGATGGTTTACAAACTTTGGAGTGAAACAATTAACTACTGGACAAATGATAGATAAGGAACAAAGTGAATGTCCATGTATTAGCAAGCTAAAAAAAAACATAATTTGATAAACATACAACACAACATTGTCATGTTATTTACGGCAGTTAGAGGGTGCTTTACTTTACACTTCAGACATAAAGTTGCTTAAAATGTTCTTCACAGCGATGCCATAGAAGAACCATTTTTGGAAAGGTTCTTTGGATGTTAAAGTTTCTTTAATGGCATCATGAAGCAACTTTATTTTTAAGAGTGTAAAACGTAACCTGTAGCTCGTAATAGGCAGCTTGCACAAAGGCCCATTAATTAGCTTTTAGAGGAGGTCAGACTCGGTTGTCCCTTGTGACCCAATTGCATTTACTATATAGTTTAATATCAGTAAAAATATCTATCCATCCATCCATCCATCCATTTTCTTCCGCTTATCCTGGGCCGGGTCGCGGGGGCAGCAGTCTAAGCAGGGCTGCCCAGACTTCCCTCTCCCTAGACACTTCCTCCAGCTCTTCCGGGGGAACACCAAGGCGTTCCCCGGCCAGCCGGGAGACATAGTCCCTCCAGCGTGTCCTATGTCTTCCCATGGGTCCCCTCCCGGTGGGACATGCCCGGAACACCATGCTGGGAAGACGTCCAGGGGGCATCCGGAAAAGATGCCCGAGCCAACTCAGCTGTCCCCTCTCGATGTGTAGGTGCAGCGACTCTACTCTGAGCTCCTCCCGAGTGACTGAGCTTCTCACCCTATCTCTAAGGGATCGCCCGGCCACCCTGCGGAGAAAGCTCATTTCGGCCGCCTGTATCCGGGATCTTGTCCTTTCGGTCATGACCCACAGCTCATGACCATAGGTGAGAGTAGGAACGTTGATTGACAGTTTAATCGAGAGCTTCGCCTTGCGGCTCAGCTCCTTCTTCACCATGCCAGACCGGTACAGTGACTGCATTACTGCAGAAGCTGCACCGATCCGTCTGTCAATCTCCCGTTCCATCCTTCCCTCACTCGTGAACAAGACCCCCAGATACTTGAACTCCTCCACTTGAGGCAGGAACTCTCCACCTACCTGAAGTGGGCAAGCCACCCTTTTCCGACTGAGAACCATGGCCTCAGATTTGGAGGTGCTGATAAAAGTAAAACTATCTGATCTAAAAAAAATGTGTGCTGTATTTCTTATAAAAACATGCAGTGACAGATCATGTTTAGCACACATTTGAAAGTCACTTAATACTAGAACTATTAAAAGTGCTTTAACACATGATGCTTAAACATAATGCTTATTTATGTATTACAATTTGTGAAAACACAGAAAACACTCCACACACACAATATGCACATGTCCTAACACACAACGACATAGACACACATACAAATGCGCATTCACACACAGACGAGCACGCACACAGACACGCACAGTGAAAGCACACATTTAAGATAAAGGGGTGAGAAACACTTGTCAAATATTAAACAGACTATAAATTCCTATATGCAATATTAATTTAGTAAAACTTTACAATTCTAATTCTAAGTTCTTAAACAACCCCCCCGGCCAGGCAAATAGTGCAAAACAGTATGCAAACGGTGGCGAGGAACCCAAAACTCCAATGGAGAAACAACAACCTCAGGAGAACCCAGACCTAGGCCACTGTTCCCTCAGATATCCCTCTGTCACTGAGCAGTCAGGTAACATGACAAAGAACGCTGATCCTGATTGGTCATCTTGTTTGCATTCAAAGTGATGATTGGCTCTTGCAGATATAACCTTATAGCATCAAATTATAATTCGGTTTGTAGATAGAACCTTTTTATTTTCTTAAATAACGTCCAAAAATGCACACATTTAAAAAGGAACATGGCATACTGTAAATTAGTTGTCACAGAATAAGAATATGTGAATAACTCAATTTTGACGAAAATGTCGGATAGAACCTCATAATTCTAAGGCGACGATTGGTCTGTAAGTATATTATGGCATCTTTGCACAGTCGTACCAAACATTTTTTTTCTATCCAACAATTTTTAAATTTTAAATCTAGAACTTAAGACGTTAAGTTTGTTACAACATTGGTGTTAGCCTCAACAGTAAACTGCCATTGTTTTGATTAAATCAGATGTCACAAGAAAACAAAAGTGGGACATATTTTGCGGGTTTTGATTGTGTTTTAATTAGTGTAATAAAGATTTTTATGAAAGTGAATTCTAGGTCAAAAAAAGTTAAACATCTTTATTTTATTTACATTGATAATTCATCTAATGCCATCAGATATCACAAAAAACAGAAGCGTTGTTTATTTTACAGGTTTTTATGTGTTTTAATTAGTGTAATGAAGTTTTTAATGAAAATCATGTTCTTGTGTGAATTTTGGGTAAAAAACATAAAAACTGCTTATTTTTCATTCAACCAAGTGGTGTAATTAAGGTAACTGAGGTAAAAAATAACATTAAAAAAATCACTGAATAAATGCATAACTTTTTTTAGCGTAATTTTACATTTATTATAAAGAAATATATATATATATTATATAAAATATAAATCCAGCAGATTTGTGCAGTTGTAATTAAAACCACTTGAGGGTTAACATTGCCACAGTGTCTTAATCGGTGTTGTGTGTGGTCACTACCATGTGTAAACAGTGATATGCTGGATGTAAACACATCTAACCCATTTGTTATGCAGAGCCTGGATTCGATGTGCCGAGGGTGCTTGACAACATTGCTAAACAAGTCAACCAGAATTCCAGGAGACGGAGACACGCCGGCGATGATGACTACAACATCGAGGTGCTCCTCGGAGTAGATGATTCTGTTGTCCGTTTTCATGGGAAAGAGCATGTGCAGAACTATCTTCTTACCCTCATGAACATTGTGAGTATGCCATCCTCCCAGGAGAATCTGGTCAGTTCTGTTTCTTCTCCTAAACTCTATTAACATTCCATCTTATTTAGTCCTTAGACTTACATTCAGCTGGTCACAAGTGTGATTATTATGTTCATAACTCATTTTAAGATGCTTAGTTATGTCTGTATAGTCCGCGTCGATGGGATCAGTCAATATTTGCACATACGTAAATGTGTCAATAAAGTGCTCCTGTATATAAATTGACCTTTTATGAGGGGTGAAATTGTCCAGAAGTGGCACCATCGTCTCCAACGTTTTCAATTTTTTCTTTCCGAGTGACTGACTTGCAGGTAATTGCAGCACAACTAATATGATTCCCTTTAATGAAAGAGAAGCCCATTATCTCTACACCACTGACATCTCATAGCGTTTTGAAATTTGCACTTGTAAATAAAATTGTGAGATGTAACCACAGATTGGTGTAATCTGTGGATCTAATAGCATCATTAATCATGTTTTCTTCAACCCGAAATTATTCAAAAGGCTTTAGAGATTCAGCACCATAAAAAATTGGTGCATCAACTAAACAGAGAGTGAATGTAAGCTCCCTACGTCTGAATGTATGTCTGCTGATTGCATAATGTGACTCAACCAGTCCTTAGTTATACTTCAACATTTTGAATTGGTGGGAAATCTTCACCAAAAACCAAACAAAAGCACAGAGTGCTGGTAATCAACACAACTTTTGCAAGGCCACTATCAGATTTATAAAGAACCGTCATCCAAAGGTACACCATGATGTTAAATAAAGCCTAACTAATGACTGACCTCCTTTGACTTTAACATGCTCCTTGCCCCCACAAGAAATTTCTATCCTGTGGTTCTGAGTTATGTCCTGATATCACTAACATTGGAAGTCCTGGATATCTAATTGATTGTTATAGAACGTTCCCCCTACTTTTCAATTTTTTGTGAAACTGAAAACCCTCCAATATTTGCCAGCTACGGTGAATCAGTAAAGGTATCAACTAGGGATGAGCGAGTACAGCATTATCTGTATCTGTTAACCATATGAATTATCTGTATCCGTATCTGTACTCGGAATGGGCGGGGCCTAACCCGGAAATTGGGTCGGGTTTTCTAGAGATGGGCGGGGCTTTAACCGGTATGTGATTTTAAGCATGCAATTGATATGGGTTGATCAGAAATTGTTATATTTATTTCTGATTAGAAAAATATTTACATGACAGCATTGAGCTTCAGATAACAAATGAACTATATACAGAACAAGTTTTGCAACGATGAATACCCACACATGCGGTTGCAAATATGAAGTAAAATGTAACGAACAAGAGTTTGTGTGAAGTAAAAAAACTGGTTAGAGCCAGCTGACGGTTTAAAAAAGAAAAAAAAACTCAGACAGGCAGAGACGCAACGAGAGTCGCCTTCTATCATACAACACGTCTGAACAAACCCCACGTTTATAAAAACTCTACTGGTTAATAAGTTAGTACTACAAACAGAAGTAATAAACAAACCTGAAGCTGAAGAGACCTAAACGTTAACGGAAAAGACGCGCGAACCTGAGTAACTGATGGAGAGACAGAGAGAGAGAGCTGCGGACACAGTCAGCAACACAATGCATCTGTATGTGTGTAGGGGAGGGGCGCTGTGACTAGCCTATCACAGAACGCAGACACAGTCAGCTACCCAATGAGGATTTTTATTCAATCCGAGCACAGATTTTGACTTGTATTACTCGTATGATACTCGTACTCGGAAAAAGTGCTTTGTCCGTACCGGATACTCGTTTCAGCCGAGTATCTGGCTCAACTCTAGTATCAACAATGTCTTAAATTGTATGGTCGACGTACAATCAATTTTGGATCAGTGTCTGCTATATAGTACTAAAAGTGGTTCTTTGCTCGTAATTATAGGGGAACCACATTTAGTGCTATAAAGCACCTTATCTTGATGCTTCAGTGGTTCTTTAGAGGTTCTTTGGTGTGACCGAGGTGCTATATAGCACAGAATCGTTCTTCAGTGGTTCGGTCAGAGCTGGAGATAAACGTAAAATCCCAAAACTTACTGTCAGATTCTGGAAGATAAATTCTTTAAACAGTGTTACAAGTGGAAGTGGTGCTGGTCCCTCTGGAGTCACTATCAACCTATCTGTCTTCCTGCTAAAGACAACCTGCTTAATAATAATTCACACTTGATTAAGAGGCATCACTTTATATCCCGGTTAAAAATGATAAGCTATACACCTGTGATGGGGAATTTGTTGAAAATATTTTAGTCAATTTTTTGTGTATTTGTGCATCAAATTAAGACTTTGAAAAGGTTAAACTGTTGTGAGAGAGAAAAATAGAAAACAGCAGCTCATCACAAATCCTTCAATCTACTGATACACGTGGGAATTTTCAAGTACAAACTCCACATACTAACACAGGTGCTCAGTTTTACTTAATAACATGGTGGTAGTCGGTCATTCAGGGAACAGCAATTATGTCAGTGCTGTGTGTACTGTAGGCCAACATCTGAAACAAAAGACCTGCAAGAAATGACATTGATGACTTTACCGTATACACATGGAACATCTTGTAACATACAAAAGCTTATTTGAGGATGATAATTACACTTCAACTTTACTGTTTTACATGAATAGCTGTATGGACAAGGTCATTATTACTAAACAAATGTAGATATTCCCTTACAGCAAGTCCTGGATGACCAAAGATGTGCACCTTCTCTTATTGGCCCGCAAAGCTGCTTTTCGCTTAGGTGACTCACAACAGTACAGTGTGATCAGAAGGAACCTGAAGAAGGGCATCATGGATGCAAGAGCAGGATAAACAAACAGGTCGACGGAATGACTAAAATTAAAAAGCAGTGCTGTGCCGTCAATATTGGATTCGACAGGAATGGCGCAGCAATCTTACGAAGTAAAACATATTTGTACTATGTGCCACTATTGCTTTGTTAGAGATCGCTTGATATGTTCTGATAATGTGTGACCTAACATTACGTGTCAAACCAAATTTGCAGAAGGCTCCAACAAAGTTAACTACGCAAACTACTATCCAATCATAGCAGTGGGCATTTACTTCCTAGTCTTCAATGCTGCATGCCCATTAAAACCAAGGCTTTGTCAAGCCGGCCTCAAAACTCAGGTAGAAGATAGCCTATTACTTATTGTTTTATTATTTTATATGTAAAGACCAGACGAACATCATAAGTTGACCTCATACAACAGTATAAGACAATTAAAAAAGGCCAGGTCATGATACCTTTAAAATATAAAAAAACATAAGAACAGCTTTAAATTCACCTCTCATGGACAGTCGACACCAACATGCTGGTAAAAACGGCTAAAAAGCGGCCATACTTCCTGAGAGCACACAGGAAGATCAACCTGTCACAGCAGCTGCTCGTGTCTTACTACCGCTGCACCATCCAGAGTCTCCTGACACATGGAATACTGGTGTGGTGTGGAAGCAGCTCTGCAGCGGATAAACAGGCCCTGCAAAGAATTATAAAGACTGCACAAAAAATTACAAACTCCCGGCAACCCAGCCCTGGACCATATCTTCATCTCCCACTGTTTGCAGGAATCAAACAGCATTCTTAAGGACTCCTATCACCCTGCTCATCTCCTGTTTGAACTGCTGCCGTCGGGCAAACAGTACAGTCCCATAAAAACATGCACCATAAGATTTCTTTACAGTTTTAACCACATTGAGCAGTGAACTGAATGCCCAAACGACCAATGTTAAAACTGTTAATTAATTTATTATTTATTAACCTATTCATGACCTATTTAAGTGCAATATGGAAAATCTACCTCATTTTAATGCATACGTTGGCATTGAGTGAAATCATACAAATCTCGATTTTACTGTTTTAGTTATTTACTTTAGTAGAATATTGGTCATTTAAAAATATCAAAACTGAAGTTTTTTGTTTTTTTAGGAGCTTGCATGTTGCATCAAGCTAATATGCTCATATGTTTTCTGTAAACTGTATGTTATTTTAATGCTATTATTTTTCCCAGCGTATTTAGCTCAAGATATCGAGATAACAACTTTGTGATCAGGCATTACAACTACCTACTAAATTGGGTCTTCAGCGGAAACAATTCAGAATTTGTCATAAACAACGTTTCAACAGAGTTGCGTTTCGCAACTCTGTTGTAAACTCTGTTACAACTCTGTTGTAAATAACACTTGCTCTGTCCCAATTCGCATACTTATTCTATGCCCTAATAGTTTAGTATTTTTGATTGCAGAGCAAAAGAGTTAGCAGACACTGGACACACTGACGTGAAACGGAAGTGAGACATCCTTAACAAACAACTCCTTACATGAGAAATAAAGCTTGAATGCATTATGTACAGTATAGTTTAACGTATCAATTTGGTGAGGCATCATTTGATCCATTAATTCTATGTAGTGCAACTAAACTACCCCCTCTCGCAATGTCACTACTTAATCTGTACCAGAAGTAGTTTATAAATAGTGATTCTCGATATATGTTTTGTAAAAATGCCGATGTTAGTATGTGCCACAAATCAAGCGTATTAAATTCATGTCCCTAATTTGTTTGAGAAAAAATTAAATTGAACTGAAAAGTTTTTTTTATATACCATTTTGGAAATATAGATATATGTGTAATTTATTATTAGACATGTTCTATTTAATAGTTCTACATTTGCGAGCAAACTTAAATGGATGCATTTAAGAAACAGAATAAATGCATGTATTCAGTTTATTTATTATACTTCCATTTTCCCACTCATTCATCTACTGCTTCACTCATTCACAACCGCAGTCATATACTACTTCATTTGTAGTGTGATATTATTAATTGATGAACACGGCATTGACTTTTAGACAAAAGACAAAAGTGTTTCCATATCTTTTTGAAAGTGAACATAAACAAAGTCGCTGAGAATAGAGCAAGTTAAGTAAAGGTCCAAGTTTATACATGCAAGCTAAATTTTTAAATATATTTTTCTTAACTCATTCTCCGCCCGCCTCTGTAAAAAAAAGTTGCCAGCCTACGCCAGCGTTTTTTAAGATTTTCACCCAAATTTAATGGCTCACAGTATATTTTCTGTAAAGAATATATGGACAAACAATATGTCAAATGAAAGAACAGAGTCTCAGCTTTTAAACAAAGAAACCGTGTTCTTCTATCTTCATTTGTTCGTTTTTTATCACTCTGTAGATGTGGGTAGGTTTCTTCAAAAATGCATCATTTTGATTAAACAGCAGAGATAATTAATGTTTTTTGTCAAAGTTTCTGCCCAGATTACACTCAGAACAATCATTAAAAACCAATAAAACATATACATTCTAGGTTCTGGGATTCTGCACTTTTTCCCATTGGTGTGTAATAGCGCCACCTGCTGTACAACAGTACAAACACCGATTGCTGTAAAAACTCGTCTTTGGCGGGGAAGCGGTTTTTTTTTTAATGACGAAATAACTCGTCAATGGTGCTGAAAGAGTTAATTACCAAATAATAAATGCAAACATGATCCAGCACAATCAACTTCTCCAAGATGTTGTATAACTTTCAACCATTTGGAGTTATTTTCCTAATAATGACCGCAAGCAAATAACTGTAATTGGGCATCGGAATAAAAAAATTATTAACATAATACATGAGTCACTACAAAATCAGTAAGCTCAATATCAGGTCTCAATCATCATCATCTTGGACCAGCAAACAGTGACAGAGGTGAACTCCTAATTTTCATGTTTTGTAGCCTTTACATTTGTGTCCTGCAAATAACATATACGCAGTTGTTATTGTTTCTTGTATTAAGATACAGTATGCAAGAGGTGGAAAGCTGGCATGTGTACAACAAAGTGCACATATAACTAAATATGAACCTGTGAGTGAGTTTAACCTACAGCTCATAGAGGTGCTTCATATCTAAAAAATGAAGGAAATGAAATGTAGATACATGCCTGAAAAATGCCAAGTCCCTCTGGAGAAGACTCGTATCCACATGGCTTCACATTGAGTGGGTTTGAGAGGACATGTTCCTTTACATCAAGGGAGTAAGATCCACAGCTTAGTTCATGTAAAGCACAAAAATGACACATACTTTTCAGACCAAATTTTGGGTCATTCTTACCGTGGTGACCTCATATTTCCTCTTCTTAGGAATGCGAAAAATTGGTTCCAGACATCCCCTGGCCATCAGTATTCCCTACTTTGTAAAGTGGGTAAACAAACCTCATGCCATGGCTGTAGTAGTAAATAAAAAATCTTCCCCAGATTAGTGCTAATAATATCTTGATACTTCAATCTCAAGATTCTCAACCAACACTGTGCACCCCCACCTATACCTACCCCCACCAGGCATATAATGCAGAAGAAGACACCAGAGTAAAATAAATGTATTGTTTCAGTTGCAAGTTAATTCTGACTCTGAAAGGGCTTAAAGGGATAGTTCAACCAAAAATAAAAATTCTATCATCACTTACTCACCCTCTTGTCATTTCAAAGCTGTATGACTTCCGTCCGCAGAACACAAAAGATGATATTTTGAAAAAATAAGTAACCAAACCGTACAAGAAAGTAAAAAAGAAAATAAATCTCCCTCAAAACTAAAGGTAAAAAGGGAAGACATCTCAGGTAGGACCACAAGTTTTCCTGAACCAAATAAAAAACGGCACATATTTTAACCATATCTATAAGCATTGAATTTATTCTTAAAATTGTGAAACCGAATGGAGCCTCCAAAATGCATTAATTTTGGAGAAAATTAGGAAAATTACATTAATAATAAACTGTTATCTCTAGAAACACCATCTTCTTCTCGGTCTTTATGGTGCGTTTGAACAACTCACCTTTTTCCTTGTGTTTTGGACAATTATAAATTAAGCCCATTCCCAGTTACACCCTTTCTTTCAATCTGCAGACAGACACTCAGAGAGTCGGGTAAAAAAAATAACATTCTGATTAATTGCGGGTGGGTTGCATGTTGAAGAGATCAGTCATTAATGATACATATATTAACTAAATTTTTCTAAAATACTAATGTGTTTTAAATAAATTTTTCATCAGGCAGACGCAAATTTTGTACTCATTTATAAGAAATACGTGCATGACGGGGGTAGAGGGGGTCCATTTCTTAAAGCAGAAATGGAGCCGAAGCAGATCCGAGAGAAAATAAAAAGGGAGTTAACAAACAAAACAAAAGGATGGAAAGAAAAGTGCCTCGTAGGAACAGTTTGGCAAAGGGGTTAATGAGGATGAATCAAGTGCTCGGTATGTAATATGCAATGACTTTGAAGGCTAGCTTTCATGTAGCTCAGTGGTAAGAGCATTGCGTCAACAACGCAAGCTTGCGGGTTGGATAATGCAATGTAAGTCGCTTTGGATAAAAGCTTCTGCCAAATGCATAAAAGTAACGATTGGGTGTGGATATCTATATCAGAGAAAAGGATATGTGCGGACGGGTGGCGGGTGGATGATTTATTTGAAGCAGCGGATGCGGGTGACATTTTCGCTCATCTGTGCATCTCTAACGGGTTGTGATGGGATGGGATACTGGGTTTGATGGGGTCCATACAGTATAGGGATAAATTGGAATATTAAAAAATATATTCACATTGTTTTCAAAATAACTCTTTCAAAGAAAAGCTTATTTGTATTTATGAATCATTTGTGCGCATGTGTGAATAATCTTCAATTGTTGAGGTGCCATTTTTTGCATCATTCATCATCTCTACTTGCAGTGGGACTTGTTCTTGAGTGATTTGTCTCATAGCTTGCTGACCTTGCCTTTCTGAGCAGAACAT
Organism: Triplophysa bombifrons; assembly: GCA_029783895.1. Lineage (NCBI taxonomy): Eukaryota > Metazoa > Chordata > Actinopteri > Cypriniformes > Nemacheilidae > Triplophysa > Triplophysa bombifrons. Next base: position 31,258,120 of record CM056451.1, read on the forward strand.
CATTCAGCTGACAGAGTATTTTAAAAGACAAAATGATCACAATCTAATCGAAATTATGATAAAACGAAAACGATAGAAAAATGGCTCTGGAAGATGACATGTTAATTAACATTATGCGCAACGTCATGGCATCGTATTTTGCGTTCAGACTCAGCACTTCAGATATGTTAACTATCACTGTAATACAACTTAATGTCCAATAAAATACATATTTTCTGTATATGTTGTCAGGACATGTTAAAAGTATAACATAACTAAACATAGTACATCCTGATTTACAACCATGACATCATCTGATAAAATGACATAAATAGCGACTTCATGCTGTGATTTTGGCAATATTATTTTATTATAATTTGTATCATGCAGCACAACGCTTCTGTCTGAATAACAAACTATTTGCATATTTACAGTCAAACTGTGTTCATTCATGTTCAGATGTAAAAATAGTCAGTAACAATGACAGATGCTTGGAAACACTGTTTTGTACCATTCAATTGCGTGTCAGCTGAAGACGTATGGTCAAGAGAATGTGCTGCTTCTCTCTACCACCAATGGGCACCGAATAAACTCCATCCTGTGCCAGTACTGTGGCGAATTTTACCTCCCACCAGATTATGATTTACCTCATTGAAACTGCTGTGTGACCAGCTAATCCTAACTCTAACGTTACTGGACAATGGAGGGAATCATATTTTGTCAGGAGTAAGTTTTCGGCACCACACCGACAAAGCCAGATATTGCTCATACGGGCCAAAAATGGCGACGTGTGTATCCAAAAGGTTGCTAGATTTGCTATGTACCTTTTATGTACAAGGGTTGCAAAGGGTTCTGAAAGTCATTTAATGATAAAGTCGCTAAATTGGAAACATTTAATTGAGTTACCTCAATTCATAATTTAAACTTTCCTCATCCACCCCAACCCGTTTACCTTAAGGCAGAAGTGCCGTGACTCAGCCGTCGGTGTGCAGAAGCGTCACCAGGTTTTTGCGTAGAACATAGTGACAAATCGTACCAGCGTACTTTGAGCTCAGAATGTGTACCAGCTACGAAAATGCGTACAATTTGGCGGGTCTGCAATCGCTCTCTCTGCTCATGTGACGCGTAGACTCTGCTTACAAATCCATGTGAAGCTGACGTTAGACAAGGAAAATTCATTACCATCCAGTGAGGTGTATCTGTTGAGGAATGAATTCCTCTCTAAAAACAAGACATCAATACAATAGTGGGTAAATAGAAAGTAAACAGAAAGCAAATGATACTACTGAATTCCACTAACATACTGAACATTAGATGAAATATAATTATAACAATAAACTCTTTAAAACTTCCAATCAAACAGAACTGAGTGTTCTGATAGATAGATCCCATGGCACTTCTCGTAAAGAGTAGGGGTGGAACCCCGGTGTCCTGGCTAGATTCACTACAATGTCTATAGCTTGTGTGGTGAGCGAACTGGTACCGCTGTACTGTGGCTGCTGTCGCATCATCCAAGTGTTTGCTGCACACTAGTGGTGGGTGAGGAGAGACCCCCCTCATATGATTGTAAAGCGCTTTGGGTGTACAGCTAAACACAATAAAGCACTATACAAATGCCTCATTCATTCATAAACAAGATAATCTCTGCTTTGCATCAACTGGTTCTTTGCCTCCACATTGTCATGGATTATGAGTGATTTAATTAGTCATTATTTCAAACTGTAAATACACCCTAATATACCTGGTGCTATGAAATTATTGTTAGGCAAAGTGAAAACCACTCACTGCTTTTGATAGATTAAATTTTGGAACTTTATGTAGAGTATGCAGAGAGATAGAGCAACACAATGACAGTTCCATTCGTTTTACTCCCGGTATAAATACATCAATATAAAGCATCAACAGGGCATCACACCTTATGTGCTGTGGGGTGCTGTTGGCCAGGGTTCCAGCTCGGACTGAGTCTCCGCTCCTGTGTATTGATGCGGTTTCTCTGGGCCAGAACACTCTGATAACGTGGGTGCTCAGAACAGCTTTGGGACTGGAGAGGGCCCTCCATTCCTCATTGTTGGCCATGTACTAGATCAACACCGCCTCCGGGTTTCCCCCTTAATACAACCTGTGACAATTAGAACAATCAATGGTTTATACATTCAATCACAGTCAGAAATCATAAGAGTTGAACATTCTGAGAGACGCAAATGTATTAAGCACAACAGTGACCGCCTGTGTTTATAGACAATGGTGAGTAAGTAAACGCATAATTACAACCTGTGTGTTCATTTAGCTTACATGCTTCATGAGGAAAATATCGCTTAACCAAGCAGGGAGTTAAAGAATGCCAAATTACAATGCCAATTTTTCCATAAAATATTGTGTGTCATTCTCTTTTTTAAATTTATGTGCAGTTAAAATCTGAAAATACACTTCCGTCCTGTAGTGACTATCCATCTTAAATTACATTTAAGACGGCTTGGATGGAGCATCTGTTAACTCATCTCCTGCAACTGTCAGTCTGCTGCCAGTTCTATTTTAAAATACAATGTCTGTTTTTATACATCCAATAAAATCGCAGAGAAAGACGAAAGTCACGCCCACTATTTTTCTCATTCAAAGTTTTAATTCACTCAGAAATTTGTCAAAATATGGAAGACAAAATGATTCCAAATTCAGGTTCATTAGGACTTTAATGGTTGAGCTCATTTGCCAAATGTGTTAGTACGCGAGTGCTTGGCCAGTGTACAGTGCACCTGCTTTTGGTAATAAATAACACTTTCATTTCATATCGCTGCAACGTTTTTACGAAACACATTTGACGCAAAATTTTTACAAAAAAAGAACTCAATACCGTTGGGTCTATTGAGTTATGAAAGTGCAACCTCAGAGCAGAAACGTTTTCCTCTGGGAGGATACAGCAGGAATGTTTGCATTTAGTTTATTTTCAGTATGCAAATGTGAATGTTTCTCTATAAACTGCAATGAGTCAGTGCGTTCTTAGTGTAATGTGATGTCAGGTCCTGACGGGCTCTGTACAATGAATGCAACATCATTGCAATTTTACACATACCGTCTGTCATGATTAGACCCCTTGTGTACTTATGTGAAGTACATCTCAACTGCCTAAAGGGTGAGGGAGGGAACATTGATATGAGACGGACCGTCCTCTGCTGATTTTTAGAGTCGTAGAGGCAATCTGTGCTCATATGCCAGTGAACAATTTAATCATTCGCACGGGCACATTTTTCACCCCTCCACAACAAATGACTACAGCAACACAGATCTGCTGAGACATAGTTTGTTCTGTCTGTTCCCCTCGGGAATCTCTAAAGCTGCCCAAACATGCATGTTTCTGAAAGTACCTGCTTTTTCTTGAAGATAATTAGTTTTTCCCACCTTTCTTTCTGACACAGATGTGTTTACCTTTTATTACAGACCTGACCACTAGTCTCAGGGATGAAATGTGCCCATTTTATGGATAACGAACTGTGGGGTCCAAAGGTCTATGACTGCTTGCGAAAATGTGTTTTTGTAATGTAACACACGTTGTTCACGTTACAAAAGTTATTATCAGCATGGCAGTAATCTAGAAAAGTGCAGAATCTTCCTAAATAAAAAAGATTTCAATTTTCCAAAGCACTAAAGCTTTATTTAAATTCAAAGGAGATTCCAGATCTTCCCTCACGAAAATGTACCATGGTTTTACTGCAGTTAAAACCAAAAAACTATGGTAACTGTAGTAAAACAAAATATTATCACAAAAAAAATATGGTTAATTTTCATTAGGGTTTGGTGTGTATGCTACAGTTGGTAAAATCTTGTTTACTGTACGTTAAACTCGAGTAGAGAGCAAATCTTAGAAATAAACTGTTCAGGTGATTACATGAAAACTGCCAGATGCTGATATAATGATCAATGTCTAGTGCCTCTGAAACCGAATAAGCTCCAGAATTCGTGGTTTGATTGTTTTCCCAGCACGGCAGCAGCAGTGGAAATGGAGCATATGGCACAGCTGAAGCATTTGTGCATGCTTAAGGCTGTCTCTGATTGTTGATGATCTGTACAAGAGTAGAAATGTCTGCACCGATCAAACGCAGATGTGTACAGTTATACAGCATCTTCCTTCTGCCATGCTGAATTTAAGGGCAACCTGAGCAGATTCATTATGATATGATCTGCTCAGCAGAGTCAATTGCTATGAGAACAAGAGTTAAGTTTTATTGTTCACAGTTCAGTGCAGACCATGCACACATTCAAAGTGTGCAGAAGGAAACACATAAGATGGATAAAATACAAGTACTGTGCAAGCCTAACACTAAACGGTCACATATACTGTATAGAACAGAAAAAGTGATATAATACATCAGTTCAGTGCAGTTATTGTCCGGAAAGATAAGGGAAATATTGCACATGGATATGATATTCTATGAAAGAGGGGAAAATCAAAGAAGTGTCATAGAAAAACTAAATATGAATAGAGCTTTTGGGTGTGTTTAAAATATTTGTGGTTGCTGGGAAAAGGATTTTTGTGCCTGGCAGTTATTTTACTGCCTGTCAAATAAAGGATTTCGGTCTCTTGTATGATTCTTAGGAAAGAAATAGCTGTGCAGGGAGTTGTTAAGGAGTTGTGAGCGTTAACACCAAGGGGCCTGAGACCATATCAGTGCTAAATGGGACCAAAAATGTTTTCCTCTACTATGTAAACCTACATTGTTAAGATAACGTGTATGTTAAAATCACAATCATAGAGGGAATCATAGAGGGCAAACTACTATTAAGAAGCGTTGTACACAGCCCCAACAACTTTTTGGCCTTAAAGGGATAGTTCATCCAAAAAATAAATATATAAAGTAGAAGTCAATGGGGAAAATTTTCGTTTTGTTACCAACGTTTCAAAACATCTTTAGTTTTCAGCAGAATACAGACAGTCATACAGATTTGTAATGACATCAGGGTGAGTTAATGATAAACACATTTTTATTTTCTGAGTGAACTGTTCATTTCAATCCAGTAAACCAAGTTATATTGTGAAACCTGTGTAAAGACATTTATCTTCACATTTGACTAGCATATAATAGTACCTATAGGGTACGTACATAAAGCATCTGTGACATTTTTGGTACATTTGCTACAGTACTACACCATGCACACCCTGCATTCAACTAGCCAACCCCACAACCCTGCTTGTTTCCTCCCCAATCCACACAGCAGTCTCTTAGCTAGGCGGGGAAGGAAAAACATCTAAACCTTTTAAAAGGTCTTTGTATGACCAGCTCAACACTGGAGCCTTTTCATTTACCAACCTTTCATTGCGTTTTCCATGCCAGCCGTAGCCCCATGACATGCCTAAAATATGCCTCCCAGAGCTACCCTTACGTGTCTGAGTTCCCATTTCCTCTCGCTCTCTTTATCTCTGTGCTCTTGTAGAATAAGATTTGGTCTTACTTGCTCATTGTCAGTCACAGTGAGGGTGCTGAAGCGGAGTCATTTGTTTTCTGCACTTCTTGGAGTTGATAAAATCAGCAGCTGTCATAAAGGTCTAGGAGGAGGGTGATGCAACTTGTATCCTTGCCGAAAATCTTGCTGCTTCTGACGACATCACGGTTTGTTGTTTTGTTTTTGTTTCGCCGATAGGAGATTAATGCATTTTTGTATCGTTTTGCATTACAGGTGAATGAGATCTACCATGATGAGTCGTTAGGTGTGCACATTAATGTTGTTCTTGTGAGGATGATCATGCTTGGATATGCCAAGGTAAGTTTCGAAAGTAATTATCTTACAAATACAAAGTCCTCTATAATTTATCTTTGAGTAGCATTGTTTGTTCATGGGTTGGCGAGCATGCATTACTTTCAGGTCCATTCACAAAACAATCTGCACTGCGCAATTTCTAACTTGTTCATACTACCCACTACTACAGCTACAGTTCTGAAGTAGGCTACAGTGCTTCACAGTTCACAGAGTGCACTCAGGGCACTCACTCATGACACATACTGAGTGACAAATTGCTGCCATATTTTATTACATTAGACTGGCATTGAAACTGGACCCATTTTCCCGAAGGTTTAATTTCATCTCTTCAACGCATCCAATTATTTGGTAAAACAGTAAAACATGTGCAAAACATATTCCATAACTGGATATTTAGTGTGCTAATTGAATTGTTGTTTACATAACTTTATATTCATTGGATGGGTATTAATACATTCTTGACATTCCTGTTAAAAAAACTCAATATCCACATCAGTACATCTTGTTAAGTATTTATTTATAAAAGCAGTGCAAATGTTTATTATTGGAGCAAACAGAGGTTGGCCATCTGTTTTTTAAGACCATATTAACACATTTACAGACAACACTTTAGCCAGTTCCCTTCCTTATTACACATACAATAAACTACAAAAACACAATATTTCACAACTCAATATATACTTGTTTTGCAATGAACTGTAAATTACAAACAAAAACAGCCAACAGTAACTGTGAAATAGTGAGTTCAGGGAAGGTCTCAGAATACTCCAAAGACTCTGGTTTCTGTGTACTATTAACAATACGACTATTTAAAAGACATTATAATGATTCACAATGATCAATGCAAGTCATTAAGACTCTTATAGACAAATTACTCCTAAAAGTGTTCAGGAAACTGTAATGACCCTCTTATTTTCCTTGTCTAGTCTATCAGTCTCATTGAACGTGGCAACCCTTCACGAAGTCTGGAGAATGTGTGCCGCTGGGCATTCGGGCAGCAAAAGGACAATCCTGAGCACTCGGAGCATCATGATCACGCCATCTTCCTAACTCGGCAAGGCTTTGGCCCCACTGGCATGCAGGGTGAGATATCCCCATTTCGACCTTTATTATGTGTGTTTTTCTCCTTAGCATGCCTTTGACTTTAAACCTTTCAGGCCCTTTTCATGTTCTTTAGCTTTTCCACACACAATTGAAGTTCTTTAATTCCTGTGTGTGTCTTAAAAAGGTCAGTTCTTTACTTTAACACTCTTGTCTGCCCCTCTGTCCCTCTCTTTCTCTCAGTGCCACATTGACTCAGTAAGAAATAACAGTCTGACAGAATCCTGATCGGTGCCTGTCTTTAGACAGACTGTTAATGTGTAAGGTGGTGCACAGCTTGGTAAAGAATAGCAGAGATAGATAATAGCACAATTACACAAGCACAATGAAAGTAAGGACTTTGTTGTTTAAGGCTTCAGTGGCCCCTGAAGCAACTGTCCTCAGAGAGTATCTTTCCTTCAGCTCTGACAAAGAACTTCACACGCTGCACATTTAACATCTATTGAATCTGACAGGAAAACTCAAGCACTTCCAGAGAAGAGCCCTGATCTCAGCATGAAGTGTTTACGCTGTCACTGCTACTCTCAGATTTGCCTTATCATACCACTGTATATTGTTACATCCCATGTTAATAGTGAAAAGAGCTGTTTGGCCTGTATGCATACAGATGCTGCCAGGGGCAATACTGAGCTAATCGGAGATGATGTGCTCTATCGGTTTATGGTTTTTGAGAGCAAATATAAATATAGCTTTAGAGCTGAAAACTTCAGTGATCCATATTTCATAATTTGTTGGCATGCATCAATGGATGTTTTTTCTTTTAGAAAGAGTTGCATTGAGCTTGTGATTAAAAAAACATAGCTAGCTAAAGTCCCTCGGGCCTGAAATGAGTCACAATAAACACAGCATTTTTTTAACAGAGCATGGAGTTCTTTGTCTAGAGCTTAAAAAGCTAACATTTGTATGATAACCTTTGGGGCAATGTGATACCAAACGTGACCCTGGATAACAAAACCAGTCCTAAGTAGCACGGGAACATTTTTAGGAAAAGACAAAAATACAGAGTATTGTATAAAAAAATAATGAGTCAAAATTATCGCTTTTACTTTAATGCCAAAAATCATTAAGATATTAAGTAAAGATCATATTCCATGAAGATATTTTGTAAATTTCCTATGCTACAAAGGATGGCCAGTAACAGTGCCTCTTATTAACAACTTCACAGGCAATTTTCTCAATATTGTGATTCTTTTGCACCCCCAGTTTCCAGAGTTTTAAACGGCTAATCATCGCCAGATATTATCATATCCTAACAACTCGTACATCAATAGAAAAAATAATTCTTCAGCTTTCAAATGATGTCGCAAATGTTCAGTGGAACGTAGGTAACATTTTTAGTGTGGACAGGGCAATGTACGTTGTTATCAGTGGGACAATCAGGAACATTGTCCCGGGTATGCGAGGGATCCATAACCATGTTTTGTTGCCCACTTAAAAAAAATCTGGTTTGTGGGCTTGCTCTGCAAAAGCCAGATCAATATATCTTATTGAGTATTATTTAATAGAAACAGTGCAAATATGTATGTTGTTTAAGGTCAACAGATGATAGGTTGACACTTTCTCCCTAATTCTGATGGACAGCTCCCTGCAAAGGAACCTGTGCTGTTTGCATCACTCTGCTTAAAATATTGGAAATCCACCAGCCAGCTGTCAGTAAAGTCACTGGGCAAGACCTCTCACTGTTATGACAAAATAGATGATCCATAGTAACTTGTTTATTCTTTCTGTCTGTCTCTATCACTCTCTCAGGATATGCTCCTGTCACTGGGATGTGCCACCCGGTCCGCAGCTGCACCCTCAATCATGAAGATGGCTTCTCTTCTGCCTTTGTAGTGGCCCATGAGACAGGACATGTGTAGGTTTTTTTACCTGGCCAGGGGCTCTTTAGTCATTTTGTGAATTGAATATTCCTGAAGCTTGTCATTTGCGTTTGTTAAAAAGTTTCTCTGTCATTCACAATTTCCAACGTTTCTTGCGGTAATGTCTTATTTGAATTCATAAAATGCATAAAAGATCAGATTGTAAGTACTGAATTTGAATTGTAAAGTTTAGTTTTTCCTAACTAATTTCGTCAAGGTGAATGTACTTTTTCCACAGTATGCGAATTTCGGGCCCTCAAACAAGTGAACTTGCAAATCTTTTGGGGTTATCATTCAACAGTGACATTAATTTAATAATATTCTAACCTACCAAGACCCCAGAGTATCCGCTAGGTAGAATACTTTGCACTTGCTTTTCTCCTTAATACAAAGTCAAGCATACACAAAGTAATGACAAAAGTAAAAAAAGGAAATACTATATGTAGAATATGTGGTATCATTGCATATTTAAATAAGATGTGCGTCTACAAACTAACTAACTAATTATTGATTTGATTATCATATTCATAGTGCTATTGATCAAATGCGTGTATTAGAATTTTTCATAAGATATTAAAAGGTATAGACTGATTAACATTAACATTAGAAAACAACATTAAGCCAGAAGTATTGTTGCCATAACTCGACAAACCTTTCCTTCATTGGATAGTTCCACATTGTTGTTAAAATATCATGGTTTCTCTTTCGTTTTGTCATGTTTGAAAGCGGAAGAGCATCTGTGATCCTTTCAATAGTCTTTCTGATGGGACGTTGTGAAGTGTCATATATGCGGTGTTGTTTGTCGATCACAATGATAACCTACAACACACAAATTATTTCCAGATTGGGCTAATATCATGTAATCTGGAGCAGGGGTATTTCAAAATCAAAGACAGGTAAGAGGTTAAAAAACACAAGCAAACAGGGTAATCCAGGAAACAGGCAAACAGAGTAATGCAATGAACATACAAATACACAACTCTGCCATGACTGATTGAATGAACAGGGTCTATAACGGGGCTAATAAACTACTGGTGATCGTCACATAGTCCCCCCTCCAAGTCCAGGGGGAGGTAGTGCGGGACCTTAACAGGGGAAGGAATTTAGCACCAGGCCCGTGTAATAGATTGAGGTGGAGTGAGGCTGAGCAGGGAGCCAAGGCATCGCCAGCAGGGCAGGAGAGCACCAGGGGGAGCAAGAGAACGTCAGGGCAGAGCCGGAGATCACCAGGGCAGAACCGGCAGGGCAGAAGAGCACCAGGACCTGGAGGTGATGAAGACCAGGGCAAAGTTGGTGACCAGGGAGGAACTGGTCTGATGAATCTTGGGTGGCCATCTTGGTAAGGAAGGAAGTACAGGATGGCCATCTTAGGCATTGCAGGAAGCATAGGAAGCTCAGGGGAATACATCTTGGCCATGGCAGAGAGCATAGGAGCAGACTCATGGGTTGGCGGCCATGATGGCTGGAGGCTCTGGTATTGGGAACACAGGACTGGAAGGTGCCGAGAGAACTGGACTTGCATTCAACAGAGCTGGACATGCTGGAAACTGTGATGGGCCAAGGTCTGTGGACACCGAAGTTTGGAACATACTCAAAATAGATTCCTTGTGAATAAGGAGCTGCTCAACTCCAGAGCACCAAGTCTAAAAACTCAGAGACCCTCAAGAGCCTCACAGATTTGTTTAAACTGATAATGTTCATTGATTCCATAGCAATACATGTCTATTAGAGCATAATCATGAGGGTCTGGAAGGTTAGCAAGGTATTGTTAATCTCTAGTGCGGTCCTTGAATGAATTATTATCTTGACATAGATGGATGCTTCTTTCTGCCAGATAGCGGCAAAGTCTTCTGTAACGATACTGCTCTGAGAGACAGGTTTAAGTAAAAAAAATTCAGCATTTTAATAAAGTGGTAATCCAGAATCATAGTCAAAAAAGGCAATTATATCTAAAATAAAGAAACATACTGTATGCCAAACATATAAAGCTCTAAAAGGAGTAGCTCACTTTAAAATTTGACTTTCCCATTGGCTTTCAATAGTAGGTATAAATATGAGGAACCATGAACAGTCAATGGGTGCAAATTTTGAAGTGAACTACTCATTTAATACCACTGATGCTGTGAGCTACTCAGTGTATTCAATAGGTTGCTTCAGAGGCATAGGACAATAAAACAATCAACTACTGACATAAAGCAAATTATTTTTAATACTTGAGTACTTTTAAAAGCACGTACTTCTGTAATTTTGCTTGAATAAGAATCTGTCTGTACAACTTTAATCGTAGTGGAGTAATATTTGACCAGTATCTGCGCTTTCACTCAAGTAAGGAAATTGTGTACTTCATTCACCTCTGATTTGTAGTACGTGAAATTTGCGATTTGAGAATGTATCAAAGAGCGTCTTGCTATAATGAAAGTTAGAAAATCTGACCTTTTGTAAAAAAAAAGAGGTATCATGCTTAATATCACAACTTTGGTTATGTGACCAGTGACCCAATATAAAGCAGAATCATTTGTATTATATTCAATTCAAAACATTTTTTATTTAAAAATGAAAAACTTTCTGTTCATTTCTAGACTAAAACAACGGTAAAAAAAATTGTACCACAATTCATTACTTTTGTAAGAATGCTAATTATAGTAGGAAACATAATCCCTTGGAAAGTGCTGAACTAAGATTTCTTTTACGTTCTGTAATTGTTTCTTGTCTATAGGCTTGGAATGGAACATGATGGTCAGGGAAACCGTTGTGGAGACGAGACAGCCATGGGCAGTGTCATGGCACCTCTGGTGCAAGCAGCTTTCCATCGCTACCATTGGTCTATGTGCAGTGGGCAAGAACTGAAGAGATACATTCAGTGAGTTTACATAACATTTAGTCATTTAGCAGACGCTTTCATCCAAAGGGACTTACAAATGAGGTAAACAATTGAAGTTTACAGTTTTCACATGTGTCATCTCTCTACTATATGTTTTATTCCTATAAAAAGAAACGTCCCGAGGCTATGTTCATTTTTTAAATGGAAATGTGTTGTCTCTAAGGTGAATTTATGATAAATATTTCTCACAGGTTACTTGATTATAAATAGGCCTATTGGCCTGTGGTATGACTGGAGACCTGTTGTGTTGTCAGGTCCAGCCGACTTAAAGTAAATTAAAGTCACACACAGGTCAGAGAAAATTGCTATTTTACAAATTTGCAAATTTTAATTTACTTATTTTTGTAGTTGCATGTTACGAACCACGTAAATCACAGTTTTATTGAAAGTAACAAAATTAAACAGAAATGATGAGAGATGGGAATCTATGAGCTTGTCCTCAGGGTCCAGCCCAATGTTTCTAAATCTCTGACCAGAGAGGCAAGATCGATCCCTCTCATCTTTAGGAAGTTTATTTACCATTAAAGATGATTGTCCTTTTAGTAGCCACAAGCTGGATGGCCATTGAGAACTCCATCTCAGCCCATGAAGGTAAGAGTTTTGTGATGACAGCCTGCCCTGGGAGTGGGACCCAAAAGTGAGAAACTGGGATGATAGGTGGTTCAAGAGATGAAACCCCCTCTTGAGCTACAACTTAAATAGTCTTATGTGCAGTAGGCCAATTGATATAACATTAGATGCTGACGGGAGACCTAAAAGCCTCTGAATTGGTAAGACTGAGAGATCTTGTCCTGGCCTGAGGCCGCCCACAGTGGAAAAGATCAAATCTGCAAAACAGAGTCATGCCTCCATCATGGTTGAATCCATTGTACACCTGAAAAAAGTAGTTCTTTATGATGGAGATGGCAGCCAGACCTGCATCCATCCCCTTTGTAAAAGTGCATTTGGATAAAGCTAAACTGAAAATAAATACTCAGTACTGAAACTACCTGTGTTCTGACAAAATTTCAGTGTGAAAATATTCAACCTCCAGATTAACTGTAACAAACTAATACTTAAATTGGATTTGAGACAGAGTTCACTCAGATTTGTCTGCAGAGTATGATCCAGGCCACGCATCCAAAATTGAACACAGCATGTTTTCCGTTGAGAGGATCATGAAGTGTAGAAGCCTGATTCCCTCTTTGGGAGGTGCAAATGTTCTTTTGCCCCTTTGTGACAAAAAATGTCGCTCCTCTGTGTGAACCACAGTTTGTAGTACACCAACAAAGCGGGCAGGATGAGAGGCAAATTGGATTCTGTAGGGTTTCTCTATAGTGCTTGGGACCCATGGGGATACAGTTGGCAGTAGACGCCCCTCTGGCAAATGAACTGAAAGAGATATCATTCTCTTGACATTCAATAGAGAGCTGGCCTGTCCACTAGATCGGTATAAGTGACAGGGATATATGCAGATGGAATGAAAGATTCAACAGGTCAAACAGTCTGAGGGGTGAGACACTAAAATAAGGGCTTTATCTCCAGATCAAAAGGGAATGCAGGAATATGGTTGGGTATCGTTTTTTTTCCGATATTGGTGCCAAACTGATACTTTTAAAGCGGTTTCACTTTTAAACTTGTCTATCTGATGGTTAAATTTAAAGACTGTGCCCGGTGATGAATGCTGAACTCGCCGAGATGGAGGAAGGTTAGAGCGCGCACTAAAACTGTCTTTCAATATGATGAATGCTTGGGTCGTGCGCGTTCCGATCCATATTGGCACCGGGTTTCGGTACCCAACCCTATGCAGGAAAGCACCAGTCTGACCTGCAGCCAGATACACCTTGCCTACCAAGCTTTATGTGATTTTTACAAGACTTGGAGGGCAAGATGGGTTTCCTCTACAATGATATGTTCAATGAGATGATTATTATCTCATAATTAGATTTTGAAAGTGGTTTTCACAAACTGGGTCACATATTTGAAAAGCCTGTTACAGTGTTCAGTGCATCTGAATGTAAATTATCCCACTTATTATAACAAATGCACACCTTCTGTAAAGAATAAAAGCGCCTTAAGCCGAGGCATGAAGTTCAAGCAAGACAAAGACGCATTTTGATTTAATCACTTTGAATAATAAACAAATATGTTAATTGGCCATAGTTATTTTTGTAAGTTAATTATTTGTACGGTCAAGGTGACTCACAGTATCCCGATGACCATATGTTCTTTGTATTAGGTGATTGTTATCTGGCAATAACATACCTAGGAATGTTGCAACTGCCCAGAGAAGTTCAGGAGAACCATAAACAGAGAACCATAAATAAAAATAAACTACTTTTTGACAATAACAGTTTGTTTAACTATCCACCTAAAACAGATAAAATCTGTTTTGCATTTAGACATTTTATAGTTTTTATTTTTATAATATATATTCCAAAAAGATTAAAATAATGTGTCAGTTATAAAAAAAAACAGCAATTAATGAGATGGGATCCAATAACAAGATTACACTTTCACCGGAGTCACATTATGCCCATTCTAATCTGAGGTTCAGGCATGGATTTCTGTCATTAAGCACTCAATTTAAGGTCTTTTATTTGTTTGAGCTCTCATTGATTGATTCGATCAGTTCAGAGGACATCTAGTGCCACTTTAAGAATTTATTTAGGCCTCCGTGGTCAGGGTTAATCCCATCTTGGTCATGGCTGATAGGATGCAAATGACCCATTAATTCCTGCAATTTACTGCAGCCAATATTAATGAGATGTTGAGTAGCTCTCACTCTACAACATGGAAGAATGTTCACTGAGTGTGAAGTGGTCACTATTCTGAGCAGCCTTTGAGCTTTGTCGAAATGATGATTTTCCATTCACACCAAGCAAATTAATTGTTTTTCAGAAGCAAATGGGGATGATGCACAGGGTTTACTGTGTATGGACACCTTTGACTTGTACATGTTTTATTCAGAACACAACTTCCTGTGTAACCCTTAGCTTCAAGAGTATCTCTTGAAGTGAAGATACAGATTTGCTTTTGGTGATTCTGCCTCAAAATCCTGGAGCAGGACATCATTGGCTCCAGATAAATCTAACCAGTTATGTAGGAAAGATCAGCAGAACCTTTTGAAGTTTAGACTCTCTCCATTGCTTGAAAGCCTGTCAACATTGGGTGTCCTTGGTGTGGACATGAAAATTTATTTTGAAATGATCTATTGCATTGATATTAAATATCTTAAATGTGATGGTTACAGTTCTTCTCATGAGGGTTTAATGTAGATTTCATGATAATGACGAACCAAAACAAAAATGAAAAAAAATCTTGTTATCATTACACAAAACCGTCCCTGTAACAGAGCGAGCACTATAAACCAACACCAGGAGTCAGGAGTAACTAAACACATATTTAAAAATTCAACTGGTACATATGAGAAGACAGGAACACAACAAGATCCGTACACAATGACAATAACTGACAATGACTAACAGAAAAGCTAGACAATATACACACATGTGAAGATGAGGTGATGTCAGTCAGGTGCGCTGATGACAGATAGGGTGCAGGTGATGAGCACTGGGGGATCCTGGGAGATGTAGTGTTCCAGTGATGACACGTGAAAGGGGGATTGTGACAGTTCTTTCCCCTCCTGCAAGGTGTGTCCTCGTGCCGACAAAAGGAAGAGGTTTGGGAGGTGGAAGGTATGCAGGTAGGAGGTGGGACTGGGAAGCCCAGGGTGGGGCCTTGCACAAGAGGAGCATGATGGACACCCAGAACTCAGCCAGGAAGACGCCCCATGGAGGAGTCTCCAGAGGGAGGAGCCATGGTGGTGATGGGAGAGGCGACACCAGGTGGCTGCCCCACCGAGGCGAGCAGATGGAGACCCGGGGTGACCACATGAATCCGGGGGGGCAAGGCAGAACCGGTTGCACAGGGTTCATTAGGCTCAGGGTTCTTTCCGACCCGAAAAGTCGTAGTAGACCCATAGTGACCAAGTTTGAAAGTGAAGCCGGAGGGAAGGAGGAGCCTGACAGAGCTTTAGAGGTGGGGTGAGGTGGTGTAGCTAGAGGATTGAAGTCCCAAGGCAGCGGATGGTCGACGACTGATCAAGGTTGAGCCGGAGGGACGAGGGAGCGTGATGGAGCTGGTTGGATGTCGGGCCATGGTTGACATGAGGGAGCTAGGAGCCAAGTTGTAGCTGCTGGGTTGGAGGGCCAAGGGGGGTCCGGGTCTCGGAGGCAGGAGGCAGAGACATGGAATATTCCCCAGAGAACTGCGCTTGTGTGGTGGTGTTAAGTCCATCGAGTAGAAGCGCACAGAAGTAGTTGTCCGGGACGGGAGAAAACTGGGCTAAAAATAAAAAAATAGTCCAAGTGTTCCTCGAGGGAGTGATCTCCCTGCACAAGGCACAAAAGGCAGATGGCAGGAAAGTCCATGGTGAATGTGAATATAAGAAAAGGCTTTTGTGATTGGTTGGTCCCCCTCTCAGTGCACGTGTATTCATAAGCTTTGGCTTTTAGCAATGAACAGTAACAATGGCATCAACTTCACTTCATTAGTTAATAACATGCAGATCGATCGAAGTGCAACCGAGGTCTGCTAGTGCAGGTGCAAACGTCAATCTTTGTTAGACTACTATGGCGAGGGAAATGACACAGGACCGATTGGGTCAGACCGGTTATATTAATTAACACTAATAACAGAAGCGTTAGTTTTGGCTTTTGTATTGGACCAGAGTTGGATAATTACATAAGCAGATTAACCAGGAAACTTTTGCAAGCAGAACTTCAAAAGACGTTCCATAGAAGTGTTTTAGAGGTATGCGCACACACACACCCAATTTGAGGTCGTCGACAGATCGGGCTGTGATCGGAGGAAAAACAGAGTGCGATTAGCACGCGATTATCGCTCGCCAATCATTACTAGAAACCGACTCATCAAGAGGCCCCCTGACGCATCGCTGATGCCTCGCAGACGGCAGACAAATATCTAGCATGATAAATATCTGGAGCTGTTGTCCGACTCGACATCATGTGATGTCAAGTGATGCGATGAGCCACAGCCAATGACAGCAAGGTATGGGTTTAGGTCACCGCAACTTCCTCCGTATGCTGGTACAGTGTGTCACCTCCTATTGCAGATAATTTATGTAGTATAACATAATGTGAACACATTAACAACTTACAGTAAAGACTCCAGACCTCACAGAGAGGAAGTCATATATTCTGAACAGCTCAATGATCGGCAGACGTTTACAGTTGTGTAATGTGAATTTGGCTATTCAAAAATTTTAAACAGTGATAAAGGGTATTTTTTAAGTTCAATACTGTGGTTTAAAGGTGTCTTTTGTTTGATTTTCACAGTTCATATGACTGCCTTCTGGATGACCCATTCAAACACGACTGGCCCCAGCTTCCTGAACTTCCAGGCATCAATTACTCCATGGATGAGCAGTGCCGTTTCGATTTTGGTGTGGGATACAAAATATGTACATCAGTAAGTTCAGCTGGAGGGTGTGTTCTTCTCTGAAAGATCTGATGAGCATCAGTCATTAAGCAAAACATCAAAGAGCCAGTCTTCAAAGTCAACCCTACTTCATCAAATGCCTTGTTGATGTGAAAAGGCTTCAAACTATGATCCTTCATTCTTTTTTAAATATTTCCCTGCCAAATTTGAGGAGTCACATTTAAGGCAGACGTCTATAATAACATATCAGTAGTCATTTTTGGCCTTTATTTTGCTTATATACAGAACCGTTTATGTTTTATCATTTTAACACAGTCTTGAACACTTTTCAAGTAATACCTTGTGCTGCAAAATCCCCGTCTCAGATACAGTGTCAGGGGAAAGGAGTTTCACACCTGGTTTATGACCTGAAAGTGGGAAGCAGCAGATGGCAATGTGTTTGGTGTTCTGTCATCAAAGGCTGTAACACTAGCAAACAAGAAGAACATGCTGTGATCTTACAAACCTTTCTGTCAGGCCAAAACACTCTGTGCCAAGCTGTTGCGCCAGAGCTCAGGCAAAACCCCACAACCCCATACAATTTTCTTTGACCCACCAATCATGGTCTTAATGGTTGGCTTTCTGAAGACACGAAAAATAACACCCCACTGTCAGCATCAATAGTAACAGTTAGATTCCAATGGTGCTATTTGCAGATTTTCCTGTTTTCAGGGTGACTCTCTGTGGAGCATTCAGCACAAAACATTTTTTTAGGGATTTCAGCTCTGTCCCGAACACAAACAAGAAAAATGCAGCGGCGTGTATATTTTGTTAAAAAATAAAAGTTATCTTAACCTCACCCAAAATGCAGTGCATAAAGTAAATGTGATTTGACGTCCCAGTGACAGACCTAAAGAGGTCTGATATCCTTTATACTAACCACTTGCCAAGGTACTTGTTAAAGAGGTTAGATGGTAGTGCTTTTTCACAAAGATTCTTCTTCTCGGCTTTGCCTTTAGATTGTTGCGTCGCTTGAGTTCATTTATTAAAGGGATTGTTCATCCAAAAATCTGTCATCATTTACTCACCCTCAGTTTGTTTCAAACCTGTATACATTTCTTTGTTCCAATGAATATTTGGAAGGATGTTAGCCATTTTCTGTTCTACCGGAAAGACTCGGGAGGCAAGATGAGTGACAATGAACATTTATTAATCAGCTGACCAGCAAGAGATATTATAAAATAAAGTTCTTTGGTGTTGGCCTCGTCCATAACTCGCATCCAGAGGGGCGCGGATTCTTGCACTTCCTGCCTGAAAGTAGATGTAGGGGCGCAGCCAACCCCCCTGGGGTTAATGGACTGGGACCATCCTGGGAGGATGGGGGTGAATATCAGCGGCTTCATCTGCAAACGCAAAAGACAGTAAGTATCGATCATATATACTCAAGGTGCACCTTTGACTACCATTTCAGTTCTCGGGCACCTTTGACTACCATTTCAGTTCTCGGGCACCTTTGACTACCATTTAATTCTTCCTACTATGGTAGTCAATGATGTCCCGGAACTGAAAATTATGAACATTCGTCAAAATATCTTTCTACGTGTTCAATAGAACAAAGTCATTGATAAAGGTTTGAAATTACATGAGGGTGAATAAATGATGACAAAATGTAAATTTTTGGATGAAGTATCACTTAGAAAGAACGTCTGAGCCATTACTGCTCAGCACTGCGCCGGAAATAAGCAGGAGTGTTTTGGTAAAGCACACCAGAAGGATAAACCTCGGGTTTCACCTGCCATTCATTAATGTCCTCGCACAGACTTATGTTCCATGCTGCCTTTTTTATTGTTTGTTCGCATCGTATGTGTTTTTAAATAAGCATATCCTGCAAATACCTGGATTTTCAGACCTTAGCATTGTCATCAATAGTCCTCTCGCTCATACTGTGCTTGATGAAAAGTAAAGGAAGCAATGAATATGCAGTAAGTCCAGCTGTGCATCAGCCTCCAGAGGATAAAGCCATCTCACCCGAATCATCTCCACAATGTGTCATTTGCTTTCTGTCTTTCTATCATTTCCTGGCTGTGGAGCAGGACCACTGACTCGAGTAGAGCTGGCATTGTCAAGAAGGAAAATCAATTCATTACTGTTTTAGTCAATCTGACTCAATCGTTCTAAAGAGTACAGAATAGTAAAGCTGGGCACAGAAGCTCAGTTTTCTTTAAAATTTGCCCCAACATTTAATTCTCATATTTTCTACCAAATATACCAACCATCCAACCGTGGCTACTTTTCTTTCCTTTTAGTTTCGCACATTTGATCCATGCAAGCAGCTGTGGTGTAGTCATCCAGATAACCCATATTTCTGCAAAACCAAAAAGGGACCTCCACTGGATGGAACTGAATGTGCACCTGGCAAGGTAATTGCCCATGTCTGCTTATTTATGCCTGTTCTCATCTGGTCTTTTGTCGTCCTAAAAATGTGTTGTCAGGAAAGCAAACATGTGCTTAATCTAAATGACTGATTTGTTTAGTCTGTCAGTTAGTTCATTATAACAGAAACATTGGCTGAACCAACCCGACTACATCAGGTTGCACTAACAGAAGGATTTTGGGTCGTATCATGTAGAAATAGATCCCAAAGGCATCAAATGCACTGATTCTGACGTCTTCTCCTTTTAGTGGTGCTACAAAGGTCATTGCATGTGGAAGAGTGCCAACCAAGTGAAGCAAGATGGGGTTTGGGGTGACTGGAGCAAGTTTGGCTCCTGTTCTCGTTCCTGTGGGACGGGTGTTCGCTTCAGAACCCGCCAGTGCAACAACCCTGTGTATGTTTTCTTCTGTATTCATAGTGATTCTTAATAATGAACATAAATGAAGAGGATATCGCAGAAGCATTATATTTAACCTACTGGATACCCTGGTGAAGCACATGTGTTGATCGGTTCAGTGACCGAGAAAAAACAAAAAATCCAACTAAATCATAGAGAAGTCAACAGATCAATTGGCGGACCATGTTTCGTATCCGGACCTTTGCTTCGTCCCATCCGGACCGCGACTCATGCTTGCACTCACAAGAAGTCTTTATGAATAGAAAAACAGAGTGGGGCTGCTGATGTAAGCTGCAGAAATGTTCAATGTTGTTAAAAGCAAATCCATCCATCCAAATAAGTTTTAGTTTGTTTAAATTTGGAAACAAATATTTTATTTGGTGAAAAAAGAGCTTTTAGAACCACTTTGTTTTGATCATCGTTTTTGCACACTGGCTCGTCAGTAATTCAAGGACTGATATGTTATCATTTGCTTTGATACGATCTGTTCCGTAGCCCATCAAACGGAGGTCAGGATTGTCCAGGGGTGAACTATGAGTACCAGCTGTGCAACACAGATGATTGTCCCAAACACTTTGAGGACTTCAGAGCTCAGCAGTGTCAGCATCGCAACTCTCACTTTGAATACCAGAACACCAAACACCACTGGCTTCCCTATGAGCACCCAGACGGTGAGTTTTTGTAACATTTTAAAGCGGCGTATTTGGAAAAGCACTATATTTTTTAAACTATGAAATACTTTGCTGTCAAAGTTGACGAGCACTGTTTAATGGTGTGATACTTTCAAATCCCATTGTCAAACATAAAGGGTGACTGATAATAATGATTTATGACAAAAAAGTAAATCCCGAAATATGGAGAGAAAAAGTTTCAGAAGCAAAGTAGCGGTATACTGGTACACTCATACAAAATGCAGCGCTGTCTGTTTCTTAGAGAAGCATGCTGCCAAATCAGCATGGTCAAGCAATGCTGTCAACAAGCACAGCCTGTAAATGATTCTGCCCCTCTGGGAGAATCACATTCACTTTCGTGTCAGTTTTGATCAAGCCCTTTTCTCTAGTACTTGCCAAGTACAGGACATGTATGGCGCAAGAAGCCATCAGATCTTAACGTCTTAAAGTGCTTTCAAACCTGTTTTGAACCTCAGTAAGTGCAAGCTTTGTAAGCACCAATTTGTACCTACAGTAGTTGTTTCACATGTTTTCTCACCAGCTCCATTCATGCAGTGGCCTATTCATAGCTTATTTAAACCTCTATGCAGTTACTGTATGTGAAATTAGATTTTGAAAACCTGACGAAATTGCTCGGCACAAAAGCCACTGAAACGTCCCGAAACGTGGATACGGTTTTTGATAACTGCTGTACAATTGAAAACAAATATTTGAGCTTGTTTTTAGTCATTCGTTTTGGATGCCGGGTTTGAGTCCATTTTTATCTCAAACGCTTTTTTTCATTCCAATCGGAATGAGGCATTCAACATCCCTGTGGTAGAACTTCTGTTCAATTTATTATTGTTAATTATTGACAGTAAAGGTTATAATTTGTGATATTTCTTTCAGTTAATCGTATTGTTTTATCAAATGTCTTTTTTTCAGCCAACAAAAGGTGTCATCTTTATTGCAACTCTAAAGAAACAGGTGATGTGGCTTACATGAAGCAGTTGGTGCATGATGGGACAAAGTGCTCGTACAAAGACCCGTACAGCATCTGTGTGCGTGGGGAGTGTGTGGTAAGCTATTAAACAAAACTTTGTCTTCAAAGTCTGCTGCATAAAAGCGACTACTTTAGAGCAGCAGCCTTTAGCAGTATTACAGTCAATGTCGTTTGCATTGAATTCACTTTTATCTTAAAATACTTCTGTTGAATAGTAAGTCGGGTTCATAGTTTGTCACTGAGCAACCACAGGCTGACAGTGCATCGTATACAGAATGAGTTTCACTTCAGAATGAATATTGTTTGAGGAATGGATCTCTGTGGAGGGGGCTGATAGAAGAACATTGATTTTTGTAGATGGGATGGACAGTGAATAGGGATTTGCTTTTGCGGGAAGTGATTGATGGAGTGTCGGCTACTTTACAGAGGCTTTAGGATTTATTTGCTGATGTCTAACACCTTTGAAAAAGTTTTGTTCAGCAAACTGTTCCAATGTGTCTCACATTTGTCAATGTCAAGGACTGTACAAGAAGAAAACATCCAATTTCTGGTAACCATTTTTTAAAGGATTATACTTTTTGAGTGTCCAAACATGGACAATGTGGGAAAATACTTTCAAAAGAAGGCAGTTTCATGATATCAGAAGCAGACGTTAATAGTGATGAAAGCTTGAGATAACCCCTGGTAATGTCTTAGTGGATGTCTTTTCTTTGTGTCTCAGAAAGTAGGCTGTGACAGGGAAATTGGTTCCAATAAAGTGGAGGATACATGTGGAGTCTGTGGGGGTGACAACTCCCACTGCCGAACTCTGAAAGGAACATTTACCCGAATGCCTAAGAAAACTGGTAAGATGCATCACCTGGGCTGGCCATATGCATATAGTGTTTCACCTAAATCAGACAATATTTCTCTGTACCATTATATTTTATCCTCTTGTTTCAGAATCTTGATATGACTTTCTAAACTGAGAAAAGTTAATGTAACTTTAAATATGTTTTGGGATTTTGACTCCTCAATATGCAAGTCTTCAACATGTTTTATGTATATATATAAATAATGAATAGACATTATTATTCTAGGATGCCAGGAGAAATGTGAGGATTGCTTTCAATTATTTAATATCTCGAGACTATATATGCTTGCGATGAAACCCAAAATTTCCTTCAAAAATTTGCATGTAAATCACATTAGAATCTTGGAGATGGCAGTCCAAAAATATACTTTTCTTTAGATGACTTCTCGTCTCGCAGCAGATCATAGCAAAGGTTTAAAATATTTAAATAGATTTTGTAATTTAATTCCCGTTCTTGATATTACCATCATGTGTGTATTAGAGCAATTCAAACAAAACGCTAGCATTTAAATACAATATTTGTATGAATTAGAGATATTGAGAAAGTAATACTACATTTCTTGAGTTTTGTTCCACTCTTAGGTTTTTACAGTAACAGTATACACTGTAAAAAAAATACAGAATCGCCTCACACATGATACAGACTGCTCAGGTTCTTCTCTTACCCAGAAAAAGTAAGGATTTGAGATTAGGTAACTAGAGCATGTCGAAATTGCCTGGAATTAATGAATGGGCATTAAATCTGCATGAAATGAGTATTGGAAATGGTTAAACTATGTTTTGGAATAGGTTTCAGATTAGGACTTCTTCAGCAGGAGCGACCCACAAAACCCAGCTCGCAACATAACATAACACAACAACGCACTGATGCACTAACCATTCTATTCCACTATAATGCATTATTATAAATGTTTTTTTTAAAACTATACATTGAATAAAAGTTCGACAGAAACAAACGTGTTTACGCTGGTGGAACTGTTCTGCGCGCGTGTGGTTATCATGCGGGCAAGTTTTGGGTCTGAATAAACTCCATATTACTGGCTAATTAGAAATAAGATTTTTTTCCCTTGTGGAGATGTAAGCTTTTAATGGCTCTACCACTAGACTGATTTTTACTGGCAGCGAATTCAATTTGAAGTGAAAAACAACTAAACATTTTGTATCCATGGCCTCACAGTAGATTCTGTTATGGACAGAGGATGCCTTGCTTTATTTAAAAGCCCATTCAAAGAAAATCGATCATGTTTTTAGGAGCAGGGGTTTATTTATTATTGAGACACCTGACGCTTGATAAAAGCAGAGCAGTGATGTAACTGGGAAATGATCATCTGTTCTTTAATGTTTTTGGTTTTTTAGGCGCACACTCTAGCAGACTTATAAATAGATCCCCCTAAAGCAATAGCAGTGACAGTTTGATAACAGAATTATAATTATAAGACATTTTAAAATACCTCAGTGACACTACGGCTAGTATTCTTACTGTACTTTTTTGAAATGACCAAATATATCACCAAATAAATAATTTTCATAAAATTGTTATAAAATGAGAAAGGCCATTTTTTTAACAATTTACTTCAACAAGACAACATAACACCCTTAACAACAAGGCATTTCTAGCGATGCCTTGCGACACTTCTAGTGGGTCAAAAATGTTGAATTAAAATGAGTTCTATTGTCGTTTTTGAGTAAAATGAGTTATATTGTCAATGCTATTTTGTCCCTTTTATAATACTTTTGAATAATACTTGGATGGATAGATGAATCTTAATGAATAATTCTCTTTTTGGAAAGATGCATGTACGAAGAGGCTCCAATATTACTTTGCATGATATTTCTTTACATAATTGCTGTTATTTTTAAACCGGTTAAATATCACGGCTCAATAGACCCAAAGAATCATGACACATCCTCAATTGCAACATTTAAGCATGTCTTCATGTGGCCTGCAGTTGTGCCAAACAGGCCTATACAATGGTGACAAGACTTCCACAAGCTTTTACATACTGAAACACAGGCATTGCACAGATGGCAGGACAGTTGTGCCTCACAATATTCTGTCTTGCATCTGAAAGCATAATGGAAGCGATCTACGGATGTGTGTCTACTTGTCATGACAGGTTTAAACACCACAGCTTTATTAGCATGCCATCATATGCTTCATGTGACTGTTTTGAATTAATCATTTGTTTTGGCTCTAACCAGAATTTGCACGTAGCTGCTATGTACAATTTGTGTTTTATAGACTCTTGAAAATAAAGGTGCTTAAAACCAGTTTTGGTTACACATTGAACCAATCAGTAAATATTGTTCTAACCTTTTAAAAATTCTGTGAAACAGAAAGGTTCTTCGGATGTTAAAGGTTCTTTATGGAACCATTCAAACAAAAAAGGTTCTTCTATGGCATTGTGATACACCTTTATGTTTAAGATTGTATAAGATAATTCTGATGCAACTTGATCACATTTTAATGACACTTACTTATATTATACTGAACTTATTATCACTTTTAACATATTAATTGCATGAACTGAATCTGGATTTTCTCTAACTTGTTTTAATTCATCACTTTTTTAACAGGTAAAAAGTTAAGCAAGAGATCACAAAAAGCATTTCCTGTGTTGGAAAACATAATCTGCAAGTATCTGGGTATTGCCTAATCTTACATCTTTCTCTCCTGTTCTTCTGGTGACTCTTAGCCTTAAAGGACTATGAGGATTTAAAACGAAAACCATGACCACAAACATTATTTAGATTCAATCATTTTGTACTTTTTAATCAAATAAAACGACAAAACTAATTTGACAGTAATGCATTTACAGACAGTAGTCTGTGGGAGGGGTAAACTGAGGCTATATTTAAGGCTATTAGTTTTGTTTGTAGTTTTATTTCGTAAAATAAAGTTGAATTTGTACATCACATGACTGTCTGGTATGGCTGTGCATGTACCATGTGAAAGTTACCCATACTTCATTTCTTTACAAAAATAATAATACAAATAAGTAAACCTTGCAATTCTAAGCAATTCTGCTAGAATTAATCATGCTTATGTCTAAACATGTTTTTTCCCGAAGAATATATACTTAACCCATAAACTAGAATAATATTGACACTGTAAAGGTGTTTTTTAATGAGGAACCAGTCAAAATAATTTTGCTGATATAGCCAGCATTTCACAGATGATGTTGAAAAATAATCCTTTAAGATTTGATATAAAATTTGATGCAGACTCACGTTACCTTGAAAAAATACCTGCTGAAATCTATTCATATGGAGCTAAGCAGCTTAATCAAAACATACCAACTTTGTAACAACTATTTTAATATACTGTAGAAATCATGGTATATAAGAACTATGTGAAAATGTGGGACAAAACCAATCTACAACAAGATTAGCATATAAATGTAGTCTCTCTCACTCCCCCACACATACACACTCATCAGCCTCCCCCTATCATCTCCCACCGCTCATTGTTTCTCTCCGTCTTCTTTAATCTCTCCTTCCTCAACCCTATTTTGTTCTTGCTCCTTTCATGCCTGTCCTCTAACCCCGTCTGAACTCCATTAGGATTACCCAGCAGCCCCATCTTTCTCTGCAGATGTCTTCCTGTCCACATTAACTGATGATAAAACCTCCCAGCAGACACTGCCTTAAGTGACTTGGCCCTCCACTCCGATCATTAGACTGCTGGCCATCAGTTTACGTCACGATCCTTTCTAACGCAAGCACCCTGCTTCAAGACACTGGGTTAAGAGATCGAGCTTTGGTTTAGAGGGGTTTTTACATGGCATGTGCAGCACAAAAATGACATAACAAAACCTTCTTATCCTAAAGGGAAAACAAGAGGAGCGTTCTTATTGCCGAAAGGAGCACGGAATGTATATCTGAATGAATCGGAGGATTCTAGGAATGTGATTGGTGAGTTGTGTCACGCTTTGCAGAGGAATGGGCATCAGTAGAGAAGGCAGCTTTAGTGCTCTACTCCTATTTGTTTTCTTGTGTAAAAACGGACTGAGGGTTTTGACATTCAGCTTCTCTCGTATAAGTATTACATAACTGTTCCTGGTGACTCATTTAATCAAGTTTATTCAAAAATCAAATATTTCATAATTATATACTGTATATAGTCCATGATGTTTTAACTGTTTATGGATTGTATTTATGAAGCATGGATGGGAAACCTTCAGTCACGTTTAATGCCGTTTGTCTCCTCTAGGCTCATCACGACCCTGCTGGATGAACAGTTGAAATAGTCCAACTGCTCAAATCCAAATTCTTTTACAGCTGTGCAGTGACTTAGAAATGCCTTCTAGTGATGGGATGCCCACCTCTGCAAAGAACAAACCGTAGTAGACTTTGCTTACTAATTTCTTCTGCTATCTCTCCCCTTGTGGCCTTTTTTGCGCTCTTGCGAAGATTACCTAAAGATGTTTCTCATACCCCCTGGGGCTAGACATGTGATGATCCAAGAGCATGAGGCTTCTCCTCAAATTCTTGGTAAGTGAAAACTGTCCTCATGTTTCTTAGGCTAAGCAGCATGGATATCATATGCATGCCCATTCAATGTGCAGTCCAGGTAGATGCACTGTAATAGATCCATATTACTCCAGTACACATCAGCGGTACCCGTGTGATTAAATTAACAGCGCTACTGGAGACACCTCTTATATATGGTTAACATCTTGGGCATTTGCCAGAATGTGCATTAGGCTCACAGGTATTAGAGATAAAGTCACAGAACATTGCAGTGAACAGTGTTTATGAACACAGAAAGGATGATACATCTAGATAATGTATCTGAATTAATTTGCCCCAAAATATTCTAACATAGCTTAGCATTATCAATGGCATTAGCATTAGCACTCCACATAATTGAATGGGTTGCTTTTGTTCCATGAATGTCCCTCATCTTGGAAGTACTTCTGCCTGTGAAAACAGCAGATGGATATTACGCCCCCTCCACCATAGTAGTTGAATTTTTAATTCAGCGTTACCTTATTTTAATTAGCTAGATAAGATGTTCAATACCTTTCTTTAATGCCCCAATTAAGCTTACATGGACTGTTTCAGGCTAATTCTGTTCAATTACAATCACATTTGGAGTGCTTAATTGCTCATTATCCAGTAATTCCCAGTCATTTTCCAAACCTTCATATATTTAGATATTTTGCTTACACTTTCTATGAAGCCTGTAATTATATTGCACTGTGCTGTGTTTTTCTTATTTTTTTCCTGTGAAGCGGCTTTGTAACAATGCACATTGGGAAAAGCGCTATATAACAAAAAATTAATTGAATTATAAGGTCCTTCTTAATGACATAAATAATCTTAAAATATGTTTTTTGTCAAAAAATTAAACATTAAATGAAAATACATATATTATATATATTATATATATATATATATATATATTAATATACTATATATATTATTTAAACGCCCAGTGTGTAGTTTATTGAAGGATCTATTGAGGGAAATACAATATAATATACATAACTGTTTTTCCATGGGTGCACCTTACGTAGTAATGTTTTATGTTTCTATTACCTTAGAATGAGCTATTTCTATTTACATACAGTAGCCCTAAACAGACAAACTGTTCTACAGAGCGAGTTTCTTAAATACGTTATCTCCTTCGGCAAAGAAATTAAAATGTAATTATATCTTAGTCCTGTGTCAGCCGCTGCAGTGCTTCCAAAGGGAGGGGGAACATTGGAGTGAGCCGTTGGTTGCAATTTGCAGCCTCACCACTAGATGCCGCCTAAATCTCCATTCTGCTCCTTTTAATGTTTGTGGTTATAACTTTTAAAAGTATGATTATTGCTAACATGTGATTAACTCCACATATTTTCCGTAGTTATAATGTATTGTTAGTGTTAAGGAGGTGCGATGCAATATCGCTTTACCTTAAACCTGAAGAGCACTTATAAACAACCAAAAACCTGGATGTTGTGATCATAATATTTAAAAAAAGCTTTTGAGTTTGTCACTTTGGGCAATAAAATGTACTGAGAAAGTATGCCATGTCAAGAGAAATTACCATCATTGTCCAGTATGGTATCTGAATTCATCATACTATAAATAATCGCACTCTTAAAAGTTATAACCACAAATATATAAATGATAAATAATATGTATTAACTGTTGTTACGTTTATTTGTGAGATTAAAAAACAAATCATATTATAAGGTTTTTCCTAAACCATTAAGCCTGCATTATAAAACAGGCTTCAAAGAAAGTGTAACCAAATTATTACCTTACACAGACCTGACACTATTACATTTTTAACATTGAATTCATTGATTTCATCTGGCACTTTGAGTTGGCAGGAAGTTTAGATTTATTAAAATAATCAGAAGCATTTGAATCATGTGAGTTATGGATTGTACAATATATGTGATTGTCCATCAGCTGGAAGCTGGAATTCCCCGATTTTTTTATTAACTATTAGCTTTCATTCTAATTCAGTCCACTTGTGCAGTCCACTGACAGCAAATGAACAGAAAAAAAGCATAAATTGCATTAGAATATTTTATACAAAGGTGCTTGCTTGAATAAAATATCTCTTATGTTCATCATCATTTTAAAATATCCCAGACGAATCCACTGCAGATTCAATGTTCTGGAACCTTATCTTAATTTTCACATTACAAGTAACATTTGATGATGCAATGGTGATTGTCCTGACATGTGTGCGACTCTCTTTGTAATCACCATTGACATTCAAGCAAATGATCACCTAATGCTCTCATGCTCTGTGTCAAACTGTGTCACTACCTATCTGTGTCGTTATGTCATTGTATTATGTGCCCTTCGCAACACCAGATGTGTCATTTTTTGGCAGCTTATAACTTTAGTGCCTCGTTTTTGAAAACTGAAATAAAGCTTTACTTTGAGACGTCAAAGTAAAAGTTTTAATGATATTCTGGTCACACTGTTCCAAACTTTTGAAGAGTTCTAATGAATTGCTGATTGCAGCTATCAAGAACCAGGCAACAGGACATTATATTCTCAACGGCAAAGGAGAGGAGGCGAGGTCTCGGCGCTTCATTGATATGGGAGTGGAGTGGGATTACATTATGGAGGACAATGTTGAGACGCTCCACACTGATGGTCCGCTACACGATGCAATTGTTGTTCTGGTAAATAAAACTTCTCACATTCTCAGTTCTTTTTTAGGCTTTTTAAGACAGTGAAGGATTGGTGTGACCGATCTCATTGTACAGCATCTCGAATGGTGTCCGTCTGTCAAAACGGTTTGGTATTACATCCCATAACTGTCTAATAAGACTGCATTCCTAGAGCAGGCCTCCGATTTGCCTCCGAAGGTATCAAAACTTGGCAATTTTGATTGTTCAGCGAGAAAATCTTAGAAACCTAATTTCACAATTAATTAATGTAATAGTTTTGTACAATTTTAAGGTTTACTTTTTATCACTAACCATAACCACTAGTCCATAACAGGGCTGAAAATAACCTAACACTACCCCATCACAAACATGCACTTTATATGACGCTGCCTAACTCTTGACACGTACACTCATCTAAAGGATTATTAGGAACACCTCTTCAATTTCTCATTAATGCAATTATTGTGGTGGTGTAATGGTGTGGGGGATGTTTTCTTGGCACACTTTAGGCCCCTTAGTGCCAATTGGGCATCGTTTAAATGTCACGGCCTACCTGAGCATTGTTTCTGACCATGTCCATCACTTAAGCACCACCATGTACCCATCCTCTGATGGTTACTTCCAGCAGGATAATGCAACATGTCGCAAAGCTCGAATCATTTCAAATTGGTTTCTTGAACATGACAATGAGTTCACTGTACTAAAATGGCCCCCACAGTCACCAGATCTCAACCCAATAGAGCATCTTTGAGATGTGGTGAAACGGGAGCTTTGTGCATCCCACAAATCTCCATCAACTGCAAGATGCTATCCTATCAATATGGGCCAACATTTCTAAAGAATGCTTTCAGCACCTTGTTGAATCAATGCCACGTAGAATTAAGGCAGTTCTGAAGGCGAAAGGGGGTCAAACACAGTGTTAGTGGTGATCCTAATAATCCTTTAGTTGAGTGTATAATGTAGTATAGCTCTTTTCGATGATGCCCTCTGACATCTTTGAGTAGTTTTTCAATATAAGTGTTTGTAAAACCGAAAGCCGCTTTTTTAAATATTGTATTAAAGCTTTAAAAAAGTCACCCCGGAAACAGCTTAAGAAGGATTCATAGT
Source organism: Triplophysa bombifrons (assembly GCA_029783895.1). Classification (NCBI taxonomy): domain Eukaryota; kingdom Metazoa; phylum Chordata; class Actinopteri; order Cypriniformes; family Nemacheilidae; genus Triplophysa; species Triplophysa bombifrons. The sequence goes on from CM056451.1 coordinate 31,288,680, forward strand.
CTCTATTCACAACCACGTACTTCAAAGTCCCTCTATTGAAAACCCTGTGTGTGTTAACTGCAGGTCATAAGAGTTAAAGAAATATAAATCATGTTCATCCACATGATCGCATGTCTTTGTATATCTCGGTCAGTCAAAGTTCAAGCTTTTCATCATTTTATTGAATGCAGAAGACTAGTGTGAATGAGGAGCGGGTTGTTCGGAATGCACTGAAACAAGTGCAAGTGATATTAGACATGTTTGTGATTTTTTTTCTTTTCAGCAGTCCTTTGAAAAGAATCTTTGAGTGAGTGGAGGTGTTGGCATTATACTGAGAGGATGAGAGAAATAAAAACTCTCCTGTAAACGCATGTTGAGTTAGAGACTTATTTGTTATTTGTGAAATGAAAAAATTGTGTGTGCTGCAATACTTGACTTTTACTTCATTTACCGTACACTCTAAAAAAACTGTAAAAATACCTGTATTTTCTAGAATAGCCAAACCTTTGTGTTCTTAAGGATTGTGAAATTATCCAACATATTTATTGAGCATTTACAAAGCAATTAGTTGTTTAGTCATATTAACTTTGCATGAATGACACCCTTGTTGTATTTGTATAGGGATTACTCCTTTTTATCTGAATCGAAATTATATTGGAGCAAGAAGTGTTTAAGTGTTTTTCTCTTTTTGCATTAGTCGCTTCCATTGTGCTCTGAGTACATATATGGCACTTCCGAATGCTCTTGTTATAAATATTTATGGCTTGTTGCTGTGGGTATTTTCGAAACTACAGATGCTGTGAGAGTTTGCGAGCCCTTCAGAATTATCTGCAGTCGTAAATAAATTGAATTAAATTAATTAAAATTCATTCAAGTTGACCTTCATCTAAGCTGTTGTAATGGATAAAGAAGATTAGATGAATCATTGGCATTATAGTTCTACTCTTTCTAGGTGTTTTCTTTTTAACTAGCGTACACAAAGAGCATATTTTTTAATATTTGTGAACAGCAAATTGTATGTAGGGAAAGTATTGACTTGGCTGAGTTAAGCAGATGAACATTATGTTAGAGGAATGTCGTTCTTGAGATAAAATAATTATTTTTTTAGTAGCACATTTAAAGGTACAGGTCACCCAAAACTGGAAATTCTGTCTTAACTTGTTCCAGATCTATATATATTTTTTTGTTCTGTTGAACACAAAAGAAGATAATTTGGTGAATGTTCGAAAGCAAATAGTTTTAGGGCACTTGTAATTTGGTGGCCAAGAGCTGTTTTGTTACAAGCATTCGGACAAATGTTGTGCACTTTGCAACCTCTATACAATAAGTATTAACACTATGCTGAATGTAAAGGTATATCGCCCACGATTCAGGTCATTCTCATTATTTAGCTGTCTTCCATGAACTACTCACTTCAGCTCATTTTAGCTGGATCAAGGTGAAAACTCTGACTTAGTCAAAGCACAGCATTTCTTCAACTTAAGCGTTCTGAATGTAGATTTATTTGCTTTTATAGGATGTTTTTGAGCAGCATTGTAAAGCATGACCTACATTCTTTTAAGCTTCAGGTCATGGATGGACACACTGGCATTATCCTGCAAAAAAAGTAGTTGTACAATCCCCAAGTCAGCACTTCATCCACCTCAAGATATCCTCGAGTAGTTTAAATTATAAGCTGCGTAAAATTTCTCAGAGTTTGGTATGAGGTTTTATGTTGAAATACAGCATTGCGTTATACAGTATGTTTATTATTTATTCCTGTTCCTATATTAATACGGCTATAATAATGTGTAAATAATAAAAAACTATTAAATGGAGACATCAGTTGCAGTACTAATATCAGAATGTTGCCTCTCATTCATAAAATTATGTTGTTATGTACACAATTTGGAGATTAAATGTGAAATTATTAGAATTATAGAAGTATTATTAGAAGTATATTTAAAAACATTAATGTTAGGTGCGACTCGAAAACACATCAATAGTTCTCTGAATGTGATGACATAAATATGAAATATTATCATGGGCAAACGAAATGGATTGCAGTGGTGTGCATCATAGCTGATACTCACATGGACACTGTACTGCTGGTTTTGTGACTAAGTTATTCCCTGTAAATGCTATTGAGCTTTAAATAATTGTATATTTTGTGTATGAACCCATACAGCACTGAAATACAATATGTAATATTGACATATTATTTGTATAAAATAATATAAGAGGTTTGCATTATCCCACATGTACACCTGGTTTTCTGACAGTAGTTATTCCTTTCAAATGCTATTGAAGATGTAAATCAATGTGAAGACTATGTAACTTTAGAGAAGGTCCCTAAATTCAGACTATTGAAAGTCCAACGACAAACCAACTTTATGCCAGTGGATAAATACTGAATTTGTATATCTGTACTTGCATAATTTAGCATAACTAAATAAGACTTTGAAAATAGCACGAAAACACATGCCTTCTTTTACTTTTGCTTCGCATTGTCGCCGTTTCTTTCTACTACAGGCGGACAGTTCCGTTTTAAAGCCATGGCCATATAAATAAAAGATACATCTTCACATCACGCGAATGCCATCACCTGCCGCACACTACATACCGAGTATGTCAAGTAATTAAATAAATGAAGTATTAAAAAGGACATTTCCAAATGATTCCTGTGTAGTTGAATCAGCAAATTATAAAAATAGCGTCTTGTTTAGATTATAGTGTCTTTGATTTGGTACTCAAGGGGGCCCCCTGGTGGTCCAGAGGCCCTACGCCTGCAAAGTCTGTGTATTGGAAGCATCGACTCTTGAGTATTGGACACTTTGTATCTTCGAGGAGTCTTTAGTTTGATCACATTTATAAAAGACAGATAGAGCTGTACGATTATTTCCAAAACAGACAGTGTCCTGAAGGCGTGTGTAGGGGCACGAGCACACAATACATCTTCGCATTATTATTGCTTAACTATTGATTCACTATAAGTTTGTGCTCTTTATTCCGGTACGCGCCGATTGTCAACAGAACACAGACATATGACTCAGTTTGACTTACCGCATGTGGTTCATGTCCGGCATCTTTTAGCGCTGGGACCGTGCCATCTGTCAGTTTCAAATGATCTCCAAATCCAGCGTTATATCCAACGCTTATATAACATTCCTCACCCAAATGCAGTGAACAAACGAATACTCCGACATACGTCCAACTCATTTTTATGACAGGTTGACCATGTGAAACTTGAGAAGCCAGCTGGTTTAATATTTTAAAGAAGTTAGAATGCATGAAAAAACGTTGCACCAGCCCTTTACAATTTATGTCAAATTGTTTTTCATCTACAATAGATTATACCCAAGGACAATGAGACAAGATCTTCGCTAATGTACAAGTACATCATCCATGATGACTCTGTGGCCATAAACAACAATAATGTAATTCAGGAGGACACGTATGAATGGGCACTGAAGAGCTGGTCCCAATGTTCAAAGCCCTGTGCTGGAGGTAACATCAAAATCTCCTTTTAGTGACATTTGATAGCCATTTTGGAGAGTGTGAGGAAGATGGGTAGGATTTTGTTGGTTGAATGGTTAATTGCGAATCACATTATGATTTATTCATTCACTTCAGGATTCCAGTACACCAAATACGGGTGCCGCAAAAAAGGTGACAACAAAATGGTGCAACGAGGCTACTGTGATATTATCAAGAGACCCAAACCTATTCGCAGAATGTGTAACCTACAGGAATGCACTCAACCACAGTAAGCAACATTTTTTTTTACTGTACTTATAAAAACACAATACTTATTTACACTTTTGGGTTAATTCTTAATGTCATGAGTTATGTGATCACAGTAATAAAAGGGTTGAAATTCAGATTTAATCAATTACATGTTCACCATATGATGCCATGTCACCATAAGACAATAAAAACATTTTATGTTGTTGTGCCAATTATGACAAATGGAAAATGATCATAAAAATGCTTGCACACATTTTATCCTGTGGATATATTGAGGTAGTTCCCCATTAATCTCGCTTGACAATGTGACAACAAATTCTCGCTGAGGTCAGTTAAGGTATTACTGTGCATCTAGAGGATGGTCCTTGGATGTTTATTCACACAGCATCTTACACTTTCAGCTTGAATACTGCCAGTATGAACTAACATCCACAATCAATATAGAAAAACGTCCAAAATCAAGTCTGTGACACCTGTAACCATAACCAAAGTCCATAGATGTGATTCTATCCTCAATGCTGTTATAACATTGACAGCGGACCACACATAATATCTCTGTCTCTGTAAATTGCAATAGAGTTGCTATTGCACTGTGGTGTCTATAAATGCTTGTTTGCCGTTGGGTTTAGATTAACTGTATAACCTTGCAAAGCAATCCTGCCCCATGGTTTGTGTTTATCTGTCTATCTGAAAAAGATGTGATTTCTGAAAATGTACAAGTCTATAATTGGTTGAGGAATGAAATGTGGCCTCTGAATTAACGTTTTTTAGAATTGAATCGAGAAAAGGTTTCCCCATGGCGTAAGCGTCTGACATTGTTGTCAAAATCTAATCAATAAAGCTAAGATTATCTGTTTTGCGAATATTGTAACATTTCATTCCAAGAAACAATACTATAGTGGATAGCAATTTTTTTTAGCAAAGTATATTTTAGTACAGTTTTCAAGGTTCACTAATAGCTGTCAAGTTGCTTTAAAGGATAAGTTCACCCAAAACGAACATTTTGTCATTATTTACTAAAGAAATTGCTTTATACATGTCTTTGTTCTGTTGAACACAAATTAAGATATTTTGAAGGATTCAGGAAATTTCTTGGGCACTTTTTACCACCTTTGTCATTTTTCCTTCTGTGGTAGTCAAACGTGGCCAAGAACATTTCCTTTACAAGCATTCATCCAAATATTTTTTCTGTGTTCATCAGAACAAACAAGTATATACAGGAACAACTAGAGGATGGCTAAATGAAGAGAGCATTTTAATTTTTTTAATAATGTTTCTTTAAGTCACTTAGTTGGAAACAACAATGATAGGTTCATTTCAAGTCTACTATTGGTATTTGTAATTCATTTTGATTCCTGCGGCCCCAGACACAGTAACAGCTTTAGACACAAAGGCCAACCTCAATAGAGCACGAGGGGTGAAAATACTGGTTTCAACATATTGAAGCAGTAGAAACTTTTCAATGTTGTGCAATCTAAACATCACTAATAATTTATAAGTACTCATGCTTCACCAGTTCAGCTGGGAGCTGAGTTTTGATTGATACTATATGGCAGAACTGCTTCGTTTATTTCTCCTGTCAGATGGTAAGATTAAATCTCAGTGGGTGATTATAATGTTTCAAGCTTTGGGAATAGCCTATATTTTCTCTTGAATGTGTAGCCTTGATTGATATTTAATTTGTAGGAGCTTGAATTACGTATAAAATGGCATAGCAAGATATGATTTTATTTCATATTTGAGACCTTTCAGTAGACCTATTGCTGAACTATAAACGTCAATTTCATTAAAGCTCATAGGATTTGATAATGCAACACATTTTTACTTCACCCGTTATTCTTGACATTTTTAATGCTTTGGTTTGAAGGGTTCTTAAAAGAAACTTCTCTACATGTTTATCTGTCTTTTGACACCGACAGGAATGACTTACAGGTCCTATTATTACTACGCCATAGCTGTATGCCTGAGGTGGGTTGATAAGAGATTAATATATGAGCCATGAGATGAAAATATCTAAAAACGTAAATATGAACCTGCAGGCCAAAAAACAAGTCATATAGCACGGGTATATTTGTTGCCAAAGCCAACAATACATTGTAGCTACGGGTCAAAATTATTTGATTTTTCTTTTATGCCAAAAATCATTTACGTTACATTTATAAAATGTTATGCATTTGACAGACACTTTCATCCAAAGCCACTTACATTGTATACGTTGAATTGTATTATACATTTGTTTCTGACTATGTGCAATCCCCTGGGATCGAACCCATGACCTTGGCGTTGTTAGCGACATGCTAGAAATCATTCAGATATTAAGTAAAGTTCATCTTCCGTGAAGATATTTTGTAAACTTCCTACCGTACATATATCAAAACCAGATTTTTGTGAGTGGATGCAGCAAAACCGCGAACAAAATTGGCCAGAAACACGCCTACAAACTGTACTTGCTGCCGCCTATTTGGGAAATACCCACGCAAGTTTGATATCTATGTAAAGCTTAGAATTCCAGCTTTTGGGTTCATCTACTCACTACAAGGTCATTACAGCGGTAAGCGAATAGAGAGCGTTAAAACTAAACCTTCTTAGCAACTGCCTGTTACAGTGCCACTGATGGACAACTTTAAAAGTGATTTTCTAAATATTTCAAATATTGTCCTTAACAAACCATATATCAATGGAAAGCTTATTTGGTCACACTTTATTTTAAGGTCCAATTCTCTGTATTAATTAACCATTAACTATGACTTTTGCCTCGGTAAACTACTAATTTGTTGCTTATTAATAGTTAGTAAGGTAGTTGTTAGGTATTAGGTAGGATTAGGGAAGTAGAATATGGTCATGTTGAATATGTGCTTTATAAGTACTAATAAACAGCCAATATGCTAAAAATTGGCATCTAATAAGCAACTAGTTAATAGTGAGAATTGGTCCTTATACTAAAGTGTTACCGCTTATTCAGCTTTCATATAATGTATAAATCTCTATTAAAAAAACAGACCCTTATGATGGTTTTGTGGTCCAGGGTCACAAATGTCTTTTCATTTATATAGTTATTTAAAATCAAAATGATTTCTACAGAAGATCAACTTTGTATTTAGTTCATTTATATTACAACATGAGTGATACAGTAATCTCAATGCTCATAACATTCATAACACGCACACTTTGATCCAAAGCAATTTTCAATGAATTTTAGTATACATGTCCTAAATAATGAAACCCACAGTCTTTGCCACGCAAGTGCCATGCTCAACCAGTTGATCTACAGGAACACCGTAATCACATGGACCTATCAATTTTACTTGACTGCCTCTTAGTCAACCCACGCAAGTCATTGCAAACAGCTATTCCAGCACGACAGATCCTGAACATTTTATTTCCCACAAGCTGAATTCTCAACCAAGAGTCAACTGTTGTACTGCCATCCTCTTAGGATTCCAATATTTTCTCTGTGTAAAAATCAGTCATCAAGCCTCCTCTCATACTTCTGGTTTGTCTCCCACTGTCTTTACATCTGCTGCAGTTTCAGAGGGCAACACTGTGCCTACGGTTTTCCTGCCGTTTCCTGTTTCCATTCAATTGCGCCCTTATTTCTTTCTATCCTCCTGACACTTTAGCTACCTATGCAAGTCTCATTCGGTTCCTCTGTCTTTTTGATCTTAACTCCTCAGTGCTCGTTGCATCATGGTCTGTGTTCCTGTCTCCTCTGCTGGGGTTTTGGTGGCAACCACCACAACGGAATCTGGTTAATTCAGGGATCAGTTCAAATCAAATCTATTCATTTTTGTATTTCTTTTTGAGGCAAAATCTGCATTCTGCTCATCATTGTCTTAACAGAAAAATAACCATTTTATTCTTACAGATTTATAACAATAATAAATATTTTGTATTGCTTGTCATTCATGATTTCATAGTAGTCAATGTGTGCTTTATTTCCTGTGCGCTTTTGAGTTATTTTTTATTAATTTCTTGTGTATTGAAACAATTTTTTTTCCTTGAGATGATGTGCTTCATCAGAAAGGTGTCCATCATGAGAGTTTTGCAAGATAGAACGGAATTAGCATTATCTCCAGTAGACCTAATGGAATAAGCTTGGCTGCTTCTGCCGTGAGACCCAACGTTCTTTGAATCTGAAAGATTGACAGTGGTATCACCCTTTAGCAGTACTCGCGCAATCTGAGTAATCTGAGGTATGCCTGTTGCCTGGCAATGAATGTGAACCACTTACAGATTCTTCCAAGGTCTTAACTGTAAAGATCAGGGACGAATGTGTGATTTCGGCGGGGAGGTATGACTCGGTCAGTAGTGAAGAATTGGTCCTGGAGTTATGCCTGGTCCTTATTTGGCCAATCAAAGTTCAGCTCCGCGCAGCACGAATCACAACCCGAAGCAGTTCCTCCGATTGAGACAAGCATTAAATTATCATTTGGATCGAAAGAATTTGATTTACTGACCCCTGGTTACCAAAAAGAGTGAGAGATAGGGACATGCCTCTGACCCATTTTTTTGAAAGTAGGTAAATTGTGCCACTCTCCAGGCAATCATATCGTCTATTATATGGTCAGCGGCACATGCCGTCTGCTTGGTATTTCAATCAAGAGTTTTTCCAGTCCCCCCTTCTGCCATCTCTGGTGTGCATAGACACTTTGAGAGGTGCTTAAGATGGGGTTCAAACTTGAATCTCCCGGAGCAAGGCTTTGACTCAGATTGCTGTGCTAAAATAGTTTACAACATGCAAGCTCTTTCAAATATGAAAACCGTACATCCAGCTCCTTAGAACTGGAAGTAGCTAAATCGATACAAAAGAACATATCAGACACAGTAGCATACGGTAGAGTGTGTGTGTCGCCTCTGGTTAGATAGTGAGAAAATGAAAGCACTCTTCCTAAAATCTCTTCCCAGCCTCCGTTTTTCTAAAACAAGGATGGCAAACAAACTTTGATTTTACATGTGCTTCACCTGGGTACACCAGAGTGTTCTCATAGTGTAAACACTATCACACAGCTTTGAGTTCCCTAGAGAGGAGACAGATGTTTCCATATAACCCTGAGACATTTATTAATAACACATGTGTCATTAATAACTGAACACGTTGCAATTTTACGTACACTGTTACACTGTATATTTAGTTTTGATTGTTTATTGATGTAGTAGTGCACTTATATTTCTATTCTATTATTTTAAATATTATGACACAATACTGTGCCCTCCAGATCTTTGTAGAGCAAATGAACAACGTCCTGTAGTGCGATCCCAAAAATGGAAAAAATCCCTCTCACTTACCTTCTCTGGATCTGTTCCACATTTGTTGAATGATCTCCCTGCTGCTACAAGTTCAGCAGATTCTGAAGCCATCTTTAAGAATCGGCTGAAAACACATCAGTTCTGACTTCTATCTCTTTTCAACTCTTTCTATTCTAAAAATTTGTTTACTTTGGTAGGCTACATGAGACCGGGTTTAGTGTGCTTTTTGTTGTCCTTGTTCCAATTGCTTCCATTGTTAACCTCATTTGTACATCGCTTTGGAAAATAGCGTCTGCTAAATGATTAACTGTAAATGTAAGGAAAATTTGATTTGTCTCATCATGTACAGTAGACTTCTCAGTATAGATGATTTCGAAGCAACAACATAAACTGTTACTGCGCATGCACACGTTTGTATGGAATTATTTTTATGCTAATAAAAATGAACGCAAACTTTAATAAACGAACAAAAATATACAATTAAATTGAAGAAAAACACTTTGATAAAAAAAACAATTAACTCAATTTGCAAAAATGTGACATGATTTTTAAATAAACATACGGTCCCATACGGTTTCTTTAAATCCGATAAAGATGCACAACGCATTCAACAAATGGTTTATTTAATACGACTATTAAACAGTAAAATAATCATTTAAATTTATATTAACATAAATTCAATAAACAGTTATATTATTAGACTGCCTGAATGTTTACAGTACATTACCTGATTTGTTCAGATTTTTTTGTATTAGACATATTTTTTTAACACCTGACCTTGGAAATACAGAGGATACAGAAGATCTTCTAGATATTAAAGAACAAATGGATTGTCTTTGTAGCAGATAAAAGAAACTAATTTTCTTACCTTGAGAAATAACCTTTTTTCTAACCTTTTTTTTACCAGCTGCTGTAAAGGTTGTTTTTAATGGATGTGTAAAGTTCCCTTCGTGTTCTAACCGGTCTCCCAACAACATTAATAGAAAGGCATTAATGCTTTTTAATGTGTGGTTTAAGTGTTAACATGCTTTTTGAGGCAAATGTATTTCTAAAAAAAACCTGGCCTTTAATGATCAAAATGGTCTACAATCTGCAGTACTGTAAAAAACAATGAATTATTGACTCATCCATTTACTGAACCTGATTTCATTTGTAATCTGACAGATGGATTGCAGATGACTGGGAACATTGTACTAAAACTTGCGGGAGTTTGGGATACCAGATCCGTACCGTCCGATGTGTCCAGTTTCTCCATGAAGGCACAAACCGTTCTATTCACAGCAAGTACTGCAGTGGGGAAAAGCCTGAGATCAGACAGCCATGCAACAGAGCGCCGTGCCCAAGCCAGTGGAGGACCGGGCCCTGGTCGGAGGTATGTTGTTATACACAGAAAAGGCCAGGTTTACTGACACTTAGTGCCAGGCCAAACGACTCTTTTGGCATTAAAGAACTGTTCATCCTAGAATAAAATTTTTGCTATAATTTACTCACCCTCATGCAAACATTACTCATATTTTTCATGCTACTTATATTTACTACAAACACTACACCATTTAATCATCATCCTTATGTCTTTTTAGTACATTTAGATTTATGCATTTGGCAGACACTTTTATCCAAAACGACTTAAATTGCATTGTACTATACATTTTGTCTCTGACTACATGCAATCCCCTGGAATCGAACCCATTACCTTGGCGTTTCTAGCGCCATGCTCCAACCACTGAGCCACAGGAAAGCTTCAGAGGAAAGCCAGTACTGTTTTGGAGTGTCGCTGGAATCATGTCACATGTTTAAAATGTTTAGCCATTGGCAGAACATCCTGTTTAATAAATGTACATTTTCTTGCTTCGTTTACCCTCTTGTTCATCCATCTCTCAGTGCTCAGTGACCTGCGGAGAGGGTGTGGCCCGACGCCTGGTGACATGCCGGATTGGAGATCAATGCACCGGCGAGAAGCCAGAATCACACAGACCCTGCAGGCCAGGATCTTGCCATGGTAAGGCAACACATACAGGCCATTCCAACTCCATTCTAAGCCCAAAGGACCTCGTTGAAATAATTTGTTTCAGGAAGACTTTGTGCAAAATCCTTTGAAAACTGGATAAACGTTGATGGGGGAGGTTGTGGGCTATAGTGATGGTGGTGAATCTTTATTCCTGCTTCAAAGATGATGTAATGGTTATCAGTAGGCTAAACCGGGACTTTATCATCCCACCTGAATTCCTCTCTCTCTAGAGTCTTTGTGTTTTTCTTGTTTATTTTCTATTTAAAATCAAAGTTTTATTTGTCAGTATTAATGGACCAGAGCTTAGATAAATAGTTGAGAGATTAATAAAGAGTTTAATACTTGAACAATTGTATTGCTGATCCACTGCTCATTAAATGTTAAAAGCCTACACACCCAAGAATTGTTGCGGAGCTGCGTTCACTTGCAGTGTGTGTCAACTCACTTTCGGAAAAAAAGAGAGAAAGCGGGAATGTGGAGCTGGTATGGATACGTTGAAAATGCGTATTGGAACCGTTTCAGATTTATTAGTATCGATACGTATCGAAATATCATTATTTTTGACAACACTAATATATATTGTTCTGTTGAACACATCAGAAGATATTTTGAAGAATGTAGGACAGCAAACAGTTATGGGGGCACTTTTAACTATCATTGTCATTTTTCCTACTATGGTAGTCGATGGGGTCCAAGAACTGTTTGGTTAGAATAATTGCTGAAAATATGTGTGAAATGACTATAGTAAGTATTTCATGGGGTGATGTATCCCTTTAAAACCAACATGGCACGTTTCAAATGTGTGAGGCAACCCCAAATAGTTCAAACGTTATTGTTATTCAAGTATTTGTATTCAATTTTAATTGGTTAGTCTCCAGTCCTTAAAAGCACACCTGTCCACAGTAGAAGAAAAAAACCTTGCAAACCGTGTTTGCCTTATTCAACAGAAGCAGCTTTAATTAGAGAGAATACAAACTATCCCACAGTGCACACACTGTTGTGTGCTTCATCCCCATCGATAAAATTATTAATGTAGCCCTGAAAATGTCCTAATGAATGTTCCAGAATGACGTTGTGGTGTGTGTACTTTTTAACGGCTCTCTGGTGACTGTGAAATTCTAACAACTTGTTTACAGCAATGATTTAGACATGCATCACGTGTGCCGAATCTCTTCAAAATGTTTAATTAGGTCACGTAATACCTAAAAGTTTGAACTACATGATGCTTTGTCAAGATTTATTATTCATGAATAATAGGCTCTGTTTTTCAATCCCAGACATTTCTCGAATTTTATAAAAGCTCGAATTTCCCTTTGTGTTTTAAGCAGCATGTTTACTGTGATTAATTGCAGCCCCTACCGCACAGAGAATGAGTTGAACATAGCTACCTTTCAAGAGGACTATATCGCTTCTTTTGTTAATTCCCATGAGATATTTCATGATTAAAGCCATCAGTTTTCAGTTGCCAAGCAGTATTTGTAAGGACACAGTGTGGTTTTGAATCCACTGGAAAGAGTAAGAAATAAAGCGTAAAGAAAGAAAGAAAGCCTGCTTGCACGCTCAAACCACGAGGGGTTAAAATATGTCTCAGCTGGAAGTAAACAAAACACCTACCCTTTACAAATGGCGCTCTTATGACACACCGCTGGACTTTTCAGCTTTGTATAAAGCAAGACTCCTTAGGGAGCTTGAGACATTTTGCTTCTTTTCATCTGTAAAAGACAAATTAGTTGGTGGTTCACTTGGCAAAACCAGTCTGTAATCCCGCTTCAAAATATTGGAATGACACTATTATGACATTTATTAATTGAAAGCCCTAGTGGCTCTTTTACTGAGGCCCTTATGATCTTTATGAGATTTTACCTTTTTATTGGATAGTCAGATAAGAGACGAAAGGCGTCAAAGCCTGCACACTGGGATTCCTCTCAGATTTAGATCTTCTAAAGGTTGACAAGAGTTGACTAATGATAAGAACTTCCTATGTTCAATAAGGATGGTAAAGATTTTTTTGGTGAGAATAAATGAGAATGTAGCTATCTCTGGCCAATGTAACATTCAGTAACCATTGTGTGTTTTTATCTAATCACAGAATCCACCCCCCATATAAAGCTCTCACACACGCAAATACCAAATGCTCCAGAAATGCTACAAAAATACTTAATAAATAAAAGATATATATAAGATAAACCTTTCTTATAGCTGTTTAAAGCTAACTCTCCTCCTCACTGTTCATTTTAATCTCAGGTTGAATGTTCATTAGTGCAGGTCCAGAAAGCCTGGTGTCTTTCATCGTTTACGCCATGCACAAACTGCAGTTTCGAAAGTGACACTTGCATTTAAATACGGGAATGAATTCACAAAATTATCATTCATGTGTGTATGGAACAGGTATAGTCACTCCTGCATTAAGTGATGTAAATAAGAATATAAGCCTGCTATTTTTCAGCTAAATACTTTACTTTACTTAAATTAAAGTAAACTACCGCTGACAGGCATGCTTTGTTTTGTTTATGCACGGAAGGCAAGTTATATCAAGAAGAGCAATTGAATTGTTGCCATGTTCATTTATTTTTAAGCGCTTTTTATGCTTGATATTTGGTCTTTACCTCATAAAGCTTGGCACTTTATTTGAAAAACAAAATGCTCAGTTACGGATATTTGAGTTTTTGTGGTCTTATAAAATATAACCTATTTAGAATTTTTGGGTTTATTTTCAGTTAGTCTTTGTGTGTTGTTTTTATCTATGAAGATCTGGCAACATTACTTTATCAGATTGTGAGAACTGCTAACCATACACACATTTCATTTTACAACATACACTCTATTTATTTGATTTATTTACTCTCATTCTTTCTTGCTTTCTCAATATGTCATGAGTGTATACAGATTACTAATCAATTTTAAATACTATTTAAATACATTTACATATTTGGCAGACGCTTTTATCCAAAGCGACTTACATTGCTTTATCCTATACATTTTACATAGGTATTTGCAATCCCCTGGGATCGAACCCACAAACATGCATTTTGTACCAATGTAAAGAGTGTGCAAACAGACTCGGTTCCAAAAGTTATCAAACTGCCATTTAGGAAAAAATTCAAGGTATCATAACCTGAAATTAAGGTTCACGCTAAAAAAAAAGATTTTACGATAGCTGGGGCACCAGAAATAGACTGAAAAATAATAGTTTTTCCCTTGTGAAATTGCTGTCTTTTTCTGTCATTTTAAACATTGTTTTTACCGTATTTCAAAAATAGACAGTATAAAAGGACCTGAAAAAAAATGAAATTTTACGCCAGCTGGGGCAAAAAACTGCTGTTTTTCTTGTCAATTCGCTGTCTTTTTCTGTAGTTTTACTTGTTTGCAATGTTTAAAAAAAAAACTTGAATTTTACGGCAGCTGGAGCTCCAGAACTAAACCGTAAAAATACTTTTTTCCCGTCAAATTACATGTTTGTCAAGTTTTTCTTGTAAATTTACAGTCTTTGTTGAATACATAGATCTATAAAAACTGTGAACACAACACAGATATGCTTTTTTTTTTAAAGCGCAGCCTGGAACGCCTCCTCCGCCATGTTTCTGTCACATAAAACAGTTGTCATTCCAACTTGCTACTGTAAACAGAAGCTCGCAACACTTGCCCCGCCTCCAAATTCTTCTGATGGGTTCACTGCTTTTGGAACTGACATTGATGACATTTACAGCGCTGCATGTAAAAGTCGAATTTTTTTAACTTGACCCTATGTCCTCAAAACAAGGAGCTCGTGTGTGAGGCGCTTCAAAAGACGCGAGACATAACGGTCAATCACGTCCGTCGAACGTGTGTTTACATAGGAAAACAATGGGAAAATAGAGCATTGGAATGGAAAAATGCGTTTTATCGGAATGGGCCCTTAAATAACAGATGCTATGCTGGCAGGAGGCAGTAAAATATAAAGTTCACCCTTTGCTAGCTCAAAGCATTGAGGGTGTAAAACTGTTCTGTGAGAAGCTTCTTCCAAACTCACCAGAATAAAACTCTTTTGTTTCTATGACAGATGAGCCATGTGGAGGAGACAAGTCCATATTCTGTCAGATGGAGGTTCTGTCTCAGTATTGCTCTATACCAGGCTACAACAAGCTGTGCTGTGAATCCTGCAGTAAGAGAAGTGGCACTTTTGCTCCTCTTGTCCATGAAGCGGCCGAGATGGAGGAGGGACTTCGCTTCGGTTCAGCCTCTCAGCTTTTGGAGACACTCACGGCCACAATTAATGGAACTGTGAAAGTCTCTCACCAGAACCTGCGGGGATCCTCGTCACAAGGCCGGTTTAACAAGCCAACCCCCACTCCTCCACCTCGGAAACCCAATGCTGAGAACGGCAAGACCCAAAAGCGCCTCAAACCAGGTGTTAGAAATCTGCCTGCAATGTCGATCCATAGCCCATGGAATGAAAACGGTGCTAAAGACCATAAGGAAAGTTTCCAAGAGAGTCAGTGGCCAACAGCATTATCTGAGGTAGAGAGATGAAGAATAACGTTTCTTTTCTTTTGGACTCTTTCTCCCTTTTGTCTTGTGTAGATATAGACCTTTAACATTCATTCTTCCTTTCAGAACAAACTTGATATGTTGAAAAGTAAGAGAGAGTAAAGTGCTGGTTCACTTTGAAATGTTCTCAGTTCCCCTGCTAACAATGTTTGAATTTAAAACATGTTTATCACACGCTGTTGTGATGAGAAATGTGCCAAAGTGTCTTCTCGACAGTTGTATGGGGGTTCAGTGAGCTTACATAAAGAGACTCCGGTGGTAGGCCTTCTTGTTAGATAACGGTTGTAGCTACGTATATAAAACCTCAAAATCCTAACATCTTTATTTTTATCAGCTCCTTACTTGAATTTGATCGACCAATAAATATTTATGAACGTTCTTGTAAATACTGTATATGGAAAATGACAGTATTATTTTTTCACAAACAAGCTGAGGATTTTGAAAATATGGAAGTCAGGAGCATAAATGGTGCTTTTTATATAACACATTAATTATTAATATTAATCATGCATACATATAATAATATACAACCAGTCATGAGTGAAGCACTGAAGAATATGTATTTCATGTGCCAGTCCCAGGAAACAATCCAGCAGTAGACCAGACATCAGCAAAATAGCCATCAAATGTGTTTCATTTATTAATCCATCTCTCAGCATTAATCACAATTATTTTAAAACATAAATTTCACTTTTTCCCTAAACGTCTTCTTTTCTTTCCCATACACATTCAGGCATCCCTTTGATATTCCTCTTTTTTTCTTGTGTCTTATCGAACTCTCCTCTTACTTTGTTCCAAATTGACTTTCAACTTTGTGCCAGCAGTGGCTTTATCAGTAATCCAAGAGACCCAACAAGTGTATTGTGAGATGAATCAAATGTTTAAGGCAAGATTTTGAAGGAGTAAAGCTGGACTTTCTTAAGATCTAAAGATATATCGTGAGACACAGCATGAGATATCTCGCTTGTTGAAGGGAATAAAAGCTATTTATTTTTTATAAAAGAGGGTTATATCTCAACCACAATGCATCTGACTGCAATACCAAGGGAATCAGTTAATCTATCAGTGGAGTTTCAGCTGTTTAAAACCATACACACGTTTGTCTGTGTAGTACTGTATAGCTATTGTATATACCATTGAGAACTTTAGAGTATTTATTGAGATTTCAAAAGTCATGTTTAATGTGCAAATCTGTTATTTCCGACCAAAATATTTTCAAACACCAAGTCAATTTTAAAGCATAGACTAAAGCTTCCGTTGAATAGCAAAAGTAGCTCTTAAATCATAATAAAAAAAATTCTAGACCTATGAATAGCTTTTTTAAATTTGCCTTTTTGTCGTTCTTTGAACTGAAATTTGTATACAATAATAACTCACATGCTCAGATTTTGAGATGTTATAATAAGAGAAACCTGTTTCACAGCAGTTTTAGTATAGACATATTAGAACGAAATCTTACACCCCAATCCTACACGAAACTGTGTTTTACAGTTAATTTATAGCTTATAATAAAATGACACCATGATTGTGGGTTTTCTAGAATAGCCAGTATCTAGATTCAGGTTGTATCAATAGTCTTTGTGAACATCGTTCAGCAGATGAGGTTCATGAGCAACACGGATTCATGTTATTGCTGTTTACATTCAATGCAAAATCAAACTCAATGTAAAACTTGTCAATGAAATATTTGCTGCTAATATGATCAACAAGCTTTCAGAGACCCAAAAGAAAACAAGTGCTAGTAGATGGTACATTGACAATCCCTGAGCCACAAACAGATACATAATCTAACATAATGTGTATTTCTCCCACAATTTATATTTTTTCCGACTCACAAAGTCATGTTCAGTTGCTAACCGTCATGTCTCTTTGTTTTAACTTGTACTTTTGTTAGTTGTAATGAAAGTGTACACTACTGAGGCTGTTTGTTGTAATGGGGAGCACATAGCAATAAAGAAAGTAATAAACACACAGTCTCTTGAGTCTAAAGTTTGCTTTATTGTTTCATTAAATGGGAACTGTTTTTACCCTTTTATCCAAGTGCAAGTATGTGAGTTGAACGACAATTCCATTTATTATATTTTTTTAGTTTTTATTTATTGCATTCATTCAATGTAAATTATTCCACTTACGGCTATCACACCACAAGACATTGGTCAGACAATTTTTTTTATTTTAAGACATAAGGTATTTGTACTGGAATGCTCTTGTTGGTAAACACAGTCTCAAGGGGAAATTGTGACACAATATTGATTCATGTCTGTTGGTCTAATTTATGTTATGTAATATTTTTCTTTTATAAATATACATCAACGTAATCTGATGGGAATTTTTTCATATTTACGAGATGGCTCATTCCTGTAATTTCGGATTATCTCATTCATACGTTTTATTATGACTTTGCCCCTGTGACGATGGGGTTAAGGCTGGCCTTTATCGTTGTTTTGCCACCTCGTAAAATTTAAGTGTTTTGCCAAAATCTGCCTTTGCCCTTGTGACATGAGAGTTTGGGGTTAGGGGTGGTTTATGATATCAGGTTATAATTTGTAAATATACATATGCGGTATATACTATAATGAAAGTTGTGTTGAGCAACACGACAAAAAAATAGATTCTAAATTTCGTGACGAAGTGCTGTTAGACTGGGTTGTTTTGGATGGGCTAATTTCTCACGTATCTCATCTCAAACCCCAGTTGCTAAATAATTCCAACATTTTAGAGTAACGGATTCTTGGACCTGCGGGTATTAGAGTACGAGAGAGAAAATACAAGGAGCAAGAAAAAGAGAGAAAGAAACTGAAAGAAAATCCACAGGAGTTTACTTTAGTGTGACCACATTGTTGTTGACATCCTTCCATAAATATAAATAATTATTTATTTTCATTATTGAATATTTTCAAGGCCATTCACAATGTTTTCAATGGTCTTTGAAAGCAAATTTTTGTAGCAGGAAACTTTACAATTATATACAGTTTTTATATAAGTCAGTTAAATATAACTACAATGTGGATATTTAAAACTCAGCAGTTTCTACCTGGCTTTTAATGTACAGTAATTACATTAAAGTGAATCATTTGTAATCATCCATCCAAAGTGTCTTAAATGTTCACTAATTTAGTTCAATGAGGCCACCAAGCAGCACATTATATAGAGTTCATCATAATGATAAAAAACCTAATGTTACATACTGTGCCTATATGTAAAGCCCAATTTAAGCATGTTTGTGTGTGTGTGTGTGTGTTTGTGTGTGTATTTCACATTCAGAATATCTCTGATTGCAATGACAATATTCAGAATAACATTAATACAGGCATATACCATCATACTGTATATTCATCAAAAAAAAATTGTTTAAACATGAATATGAACTTTGTTTTGCAGTATTTAAGCAAAATTTCTGCAAACATTACATTTTTTTAAATCAGTTATGTTTTCATTTTCTGCAAATATAAAACAATCTTTTTATTTGATATTTGGGAGAACTGTGGTCACTAGTTCACACAAATGATAATTTTACCTAAATACTAAATTAGTAAATAGTAAATTCAGAAAAGCTAGCGGTCTCTTATTTTTTCACCATATACTGCATATCCAGCAATTGAAAATAAAATTATAAAATACATTAATAAAATACATGAAAACTTTGATAAAAATCAAGGTTCTTGTGTAAAATATTACTTTTTAACTTTTCCTAAATACATGTACAAACATTACTGTTGTATTGCTTAAAGATGGGGTAACATGCTTTTCATGCAGGGATCCTATTCTTTTGATTGGCCATTCTACAGGAATTGGCATGCATTTCGGTGATTAATTTTATATAAATGATGGACATAAAGCTGGATTTGCAGATTGTTTGAAACTGATAGATGGAGCTGTCCCAGCACTTAAAGATGCCAGACATGAACTTCATGCGGTAAGTCAAACTAAGTCATATGTCTGTGTTTTATTGGCAATCGGCGCATACGTGCATAATGTAAACAATACGAAGGGATAATGCGATGATGTATTGTGTGCTCCTGCTAGAGTTCCGTCCCCCTGCCTGCCTCCAGCAGCTCGTCTCTTACCGGAAATAATCATACAGCTGTACCTCTCTTTTATAAATTTGGTTGAACTAAATACTCTTAGAAAATACGAAGTATGCAATACTGCTGTGATAACTACTCGAGATTAATATGAGATTTGCCCATCTTTTAACGTAAACATTTTCCATTTCGGGAAATAAATGCACATAGAAACATCTTTTATATATTGTCAGTTCACACAACGAAACAAAAATGTTAATTTTACTTAAACACTAATCTATAAATGCTAAAAAGGTCTAAGAATTAAATTTGTCTGTTTCTTCAAAATGACCAAAAAAACCTGACCCACTCTTGTTTAGTGTACAGCGTCAGTCACTTGTTAGTAATACAGATGTGTGTGTGTGCTGACATATACAGACTTTATAAATGTATTTGTCAACCTGTCTACTGCAGTAAGACATTATTAACCTTACTGCTTGGGAATATATCGGAGCTCAGATAGGAGAAAATTGCCAAGGCGAGATTTGTCTCACCCAAAATGAAAACCTAACACCATGTTTTGTCTTTAATCCTGTATCCAATATCCTGCTGAGCTCTGAGTAAACACATACTGATGTCTTTGAAGAACTGATAAATATTGTAACATGATAAAGTGCCGAAAATTATTTAGTCTATTGCAATGAGACTTATACGTTAGATTGTTTTTTTATTATTCATCTCAATATTCTTCACAAAGGCTGAAGATTCGAAAAAATCGCAAACAGTAAAGTTTACAAACATCTTGTGTACTGCTGATTCCTGCAAAGCAACTTTGCCATCTTTAATTGTCTCTGTAAAGCAATCACTGAATAAAAGCTTGAAAAACGTGATGAAGATCATTTGAATTTTGTGTCAAAGCTGGATCTGAATTATCGTGTCTCTGACACAACTGCATAAGATATTTAGTTGTAAAAGAATGCAGTGCCACTAATTCACTGTCGTTGGGATGCATGTGTTTCATTACAAAAAAAGAACCGCTTAATTAAGCCCCATGTTGTTAGCTGGCCAGACAAATACAGAATGGTCGGATGTGTGGGTTTGGAAGGCGTTTGACAGCAGGTCAGACTAGGAGACCAGCTGGCCTACCATCTTAACAACATCTTGGCCAGAAAGATAGCTGAAGAACAGACTTACCAGAGGATTTACCAATTTAGGTTGATGCGAACTGTTCAACAATTAACAGGTAAGAGTAGTCTTCCAATACCTGGAATGTATTTGCAACATTCTGTTCAATTAATGAAACCACATGCCACTGCAGATGCGACACTTTTTTTACAGGATTGCATTTTAGAGCACCCTAGTTTTCTCATTGACCGTGGCCTCAACTGAATGCTGCTGTGCTCTATTCATTGGAGTCTCCTGCTTAGCAAAGGTGAAAGAATGCTGAGTAGAGTGTCTGCAGAAGAGCGATAAGCTTAAATGCTTCCAAATGTTTGCCTGCTGCAGATCTTGGTATTATTGCAGCTTAACATCATTCTCAATGCGGAATGATGTTTTTAAATGGAAACCGCGTAAGCTCTTATGTCTTTGGATTAAAGCAACCCTTCAAATGTAACTGATAACATCCATGATACATTTTGTCATATTATGTAGAACTGTTTGAACTGCGTTAAATTCAAAATGCATCTTTTCATTCTTTTAATATGCAATGCAATCCCATCAGTTGATTGACTTGACTATGTTTGATTACTTCTAAACGTAGTACTTTTAAACACTTTGACAGGCACTCCATGACAAATTCAAAAGGCTCTATTGCATCTTGTCACCACATTAGATCGCTGCTGCCCATGTATCGAATGTCTACTGCTTCAACACTTACAGTCACAGAGCCATCAGGCACAGACATCTAATGTTCATTCCTGCATTCCTCAGATGCTGTCATTTGCTTTCACTAAAGATTGGATGAAAGAGTTGCCATTATTAAGGTTTAGCGAGGGACATGAAAATGGCAAGTTGTCCTGTAATTTTGCATATGTGATTTTGAGTGCACTTCCAGTTATTTTAGAAAATTGTGATGAAACATACTGGAAACTATGCAAGGCCTAAAAGCCTTCTAAATTGCATATGCAGTTTATTTGCATGTGGAGAAATGCCCATTAAGAAATATCCAGAGGCCTACAGAATATCAAAACGAATGCTGTGGTGGTACTTCTAGAGGCTGTCCAGAGGGACTTTAAGAGTGTCAAGAGTTACTTGAGGAAATGTGATGAAAGGCTCTGTCAAGGCTGAAATGCGTTCCTCTATTTAACTTTGAAGCACAACAAGATAGTGTAAGTTTAAAACATAGTAATTATAGATGATTGTGTACAATGAAGCAGTTTCTGTTGCCATGCATCTTTTTTCAGTGGCCTTATTTATAGTTTATTTATAACTTTGCCAGTCAAGTGATTCAATTATTTTTTACTTGTAATCTGTGATACGGCCATGTTGGTCGGAACTACACCCAAGTTTTTCCCCTACTGTTGCATTTGTGTATATGGTTGAGTGACAATAAAGGGATTTGATTTGGAAAGTGTATTTGTATCATCTCAGACGCTCCATCAGTATATTTTTTACACCGTCTACACCGGACGTGACAGGCGCGAAATAACATGACAAAAATCATTAGAAACGCATTAGAATCCATTATAATTTTTTATTTTGTCCATACTGGATGTGGCGCGGCGTGACGTGACAAACCCATTAAGAACAAGCAGGTTGTCAAGTTGCATCGTGCCTGTCGCGTCCGGTGTAGACACAGTTAACAGTAACTGGTTTCCTTTAAAAAAGAGTTCTGGATTAAGTGAATATTCTGTATTATCATTTACGTTTGGAATCAAAACCACCACATCCGTTTGCTAGAAACGAAAAACATCCATGAAGCTTATGAATGACTGAACACTGCAAGTAAGCATAAATGTGACATTTAAATGTAATAAACTTTACAATGCACAATGTAAAATATACTACGGTTATCCCAAAGTCACCAAATTTATAAAATGTCTCCCAAATTTATCACGTCATACAAATAGTAAGTAATACAATTGTAAGCAAGTATCATGTGTTTCATTCAATTCATTTGTATTTGGACAATGTCTGGCTTCAGATACATTTGTGTGGTGATGGTGGTTCACGTGGGTTGTATTTTCCGTTTTCTGACCAAATTCACCAGTCGCCCCTACAATAGGGCATTTTTCCATTGTTTAATGCTCTGATCACAAAACAATGGGGTAATGTAGGCACTAAGCAAAATGAACCCAGAGAGTCTTTCACTACACCTTGCTCAGATGCCAAGAATCACAGACTAGATGGTATGTATTGTGTGCGTATGTATGTGTGTGATGCTTCATTGCTAACACCAAGCTTCTAAGGAGGGATTTAGAGAGAGAGTGTATGGCTGCCGCTGCCGAGGGATGATAAAGCTCGGTGGGTGGAGTGTCCATTGCCAGTTGGCCAGTGTCCCCCTCAGGTCTTTGATTCTTTGCTTCATGGTTGTACAGCCACTATATTTCAAGCTCCTGCCATTGAAATGAAGGCAGGCTCTGGGGGAAACATGTCCCAGCAGCACAACTCTAGTTGGAATCGACAAGCATGGAAAGCATAACGATCACATATTTTTGAAGGCTTGCTTATAAGAATTGTAAGCCCAAACAAAAGATCAAATTGAAACATTCCAATGTGGAATCTTATCTAACAACCAGCTTCACAAAAATAACAATAGTGGAATGAAATGGAATGAAAATGTAACCAAACCTATGTCACGCTTGAAGATCTTTAAAGTGTTCTTTTTTTAGCACTGTGTGTGCAAATTCGGCCTTTTCTTACCCTAGTGAAAAATAAATATACTAATTTTAAATTTAATTTTAAATACATTTATTTCATGTTAAGTATACTGCAACGCCATTTACATCTTATGTACTTAATACAAATACACTGCGATTGCATACTCAATTAGTATACTTAAAGTCTGCTAAATTGGAACAACTAATTTTGTTCTTAATATAATTTAATTGTGCAGAAATAGTACTGAAGTCCAACTAAAGATACATTTAAGTGTATTTGATTGTGCTTAAGTGTGGAACTATTGCAAGTATGCTTCAGGTATCCCTACACATTAAATGTCTTGCATTGAAAATTTATTTTTAAATAAAAAATCATAAAACCCTTATCAAAAGTGAAATTAGAACACATCTTTTATTTAAGGCTTAATTTGAAGAAATGTGCATTGTGTATAAATAGTACTCCAAATAAAGTTGAATTATAATTGTATATCAGTAAATCATGTCAGTAAATCTGTAAATACATTTAAACTATACTTGGTATGAAATAAATGCATTTTAAATGAATTCTTTTACTACGGTAAAATAATTTTTTTGACCAAATTTTGACCAAACTTTATAGAGAAAATGTTCCAGCTGGGACATGCAAGGGACCTCCCTGGGCATCGGCCAAGCTAACATTAATATATATGACTGACAAATTATAAAAAGGTGAATCTCAAAATGTGTTAATGTAAAACAAAACTAACAATACTGCCTCTCAACCTTGACTTGCCAGAGACCGAATACCACAGCAAAGAACCACCTTCTTTGTGGATGTTATACATCATCTCCAGAATTGAGTGTCTAAATGTCAAATTAAACTGGGTAGAAATCAACTGTGACAGCAGAACGACTGAGCAGAAAGGAAACAGGATGTGACTTCTTGGTGGCAGCAGCTGCTGAAAAAGCACTGCTATGCAATTAAGAATCGCAACTGAGCTTTTTTCTGTTTCCATTAACTCTTCCTCTTAATTTTTGTGGCTTTGGCATTTCTTTGTCTTCTGTAAAAGAACCACAGAAAACCCTTTAACCCATTTGAAAGGCATGCACCCACACTTTTACAGACAGTTGAGCAATCAGAGATCAAAGATGGAGACGGAGGGGTTGACAGACAGCAACCAAAAAAGAGCGAGGGATAGAATGCAAGGCTTTCAGTTGCATGTGGCATTTTTGACAGTTCTGTTTCATCCATTTAGACAGCGAGGGTGATGCTGTTGACATCTGAGACAAATCTCCCAAATCTCTCCCTGCTTTTCTGTCCTTCTTCTGGTTCATGTAAAATGTGTATATTTCTAGAGGAAGTTTAACTGTGTAGGAAATAAATCGCAATCTCTAAAAAAATGTACGTTTGCGCATGCAGACTTTCACACATGAGCAGATCTCCATTACACTTCTTAGTTCTGATGTGTGTCGAACTGATGAGGTGAAACTGATTCCATCCCTTATGGAACATGTATATGGGATTATACGGCAAAATATAATGCAATATATTACATAATACAATTCCTTATATTAGAAGCTGGTGCTAATATTTTTCAATTTACAGCAATTTACACATTGTCAAAATAATAGGTATATATTCAACATATACTGTAAATATATCTAGAAATAAGGACACAATAAATAGAATATTTATCACATTTGATCTTTTATTAAATATATATTGCACAAAGATGTTTCCATGTAAATGTGAATGTATATCCGCTAAATACATTTGACTGCTAAAGGAGCGTAAAATTGTTTACATTTACAGTAGGTGTTATTTCATGTTTTTCCTGAAAATGAATATATAGGGGGAGATCTGTTAGTGTTTCATGTCGTATAATTACTTTGACATTTAGAAGGGTTTCTAGCATGCGTAAATTTGTGGGGTTACCATGGTGTTAAAGAGTAGAGCCTGTGGAGAGGATAACGATTGGCCAAAAACCATCAATATACATGTTACTTTATTTAAAATGTGATTTCTGTGCGCTTTTCAGTGCAGGGGTTGTCTCTTCATTAAGTGCTTTAGTATGAGCAGGTGTGCTTGTGCTTTTGTAAATGGTTGTTAACCACAAGAAATATTTCCATATTATTTGTGTATATATGGCATGAGTTACACATCCTGTACCATATCATATCACATGTTCATAAATATAATGTAAAGTATATAACTGATTATAAAATTACGTATTGTCAAATATTTTTCAATATATGAAAAGTGGCAATTCCTTATGTATAATTCAATATATTGTAATATATTTACACCATAAATTATTCTGTATATTTTCAAAAATACCATTATGTCATTTAAAAAATTTTAATTCATATATTAGTAAATATATTTACTTTCAGAGAGGGATTGTCTCTGTCAACTGCTAAAACCTAAAGCTTATGAACACTCCACACGTGCTTTGAGAGAGGGAACAATCACAACAGCCTGAGAAGCGGAAGCTCGCTGATATGGTAATGGTGGGACTAACGCTCTAAGCGGGGCACATATCACGTAATACTGGGTCAGCTATATCAATCAGAGCGTATTAGAAGATGGGACTTTATAGAATTAGAAACCGGAAAAAAACAGGTCGTTTTGTGAGAAGAAAGACAGCGGTGAAGAACACACATGAAATGTGTGAAATGTAAAGCGTTTTAACTCGAAACACAAACATCTATTGTTAAACACCCAAAAAACATGATTAAAGCTTTTAAAATAGGCCAGCCAACACACCTTTAAAGGGTGTAGACCGGAGCAAAACCAAACAAAATAAAATGAGACACTTAATTTTGCCAAGAGATTAAGGAGCCCAATGAGCCGGTTGGGACTGGTTGGTGGCAGGGAGATTGGCAGGATTAATGAAGACGAAGGAGAAGGACAGAGGACTTGGGAACAGGTGGGGAGCAATGAGCCCAGTATTCCAAATGAGGCTGTGGAGAATTTTTATAGTATGGGAATAACTGTGGATGGCTCAGTCTCTGCGATAGACAGTTTGTTGACCTTGCACCACCCATTAATGGCTATACTGTAGATATAAACAATGTTTGGGAGTTCCTCGCAGTGAAAGCAGAAACAGAGGTGCTGTGTGCACTGCCAGACCCTGGGCACTTGCTGAAGTCATGGGAAATGGCTGTCTATGAGGATCCGCCTGAATCTTCTTTTACCGGACGCACTGCAAAGGAGCATAAGTGTCCTGAACCGGATTGCTTCTTTAAATGAACCCATTAACTGTGTTCTTCTACTAATCCAAAGTAATTTTTGAGAGGTCTCCACTTTTCTTTGTTGTGCTGAACACAAAGGAAGATATTTGGAACAATGTCAGTTACCAAACAGATCTATTCCCTCATTTACTGCCGTAGTAGGGAAAATAAATGGCATGGGAGTCAATGGGAGATGAGATCTGAATGATTACTGACATTCTTTCAAATATTTTCATTCGTGTTCAGCAGAACAAATAATACTTAAGTATGTAGGTTTGTAACAACCTGAGGGTGAGTAAATTATGACAGAATTGATGAACTACTCCCTTTAAAGAGCACTTTTCTCCTGAGCATATGATATCAGCTTTATGTGTTTTCAGTTTGCGGGAGTATTACCCAGAAAACATGACTTTATATAGAAAACTGTTATGATTCCGCTATCATGTCATGTCTATTCTTGGTCTAGGGGCGGAGTCATGGCATAGCCTTAGGTTGTGCGTGGAGGGAGAGATAGTGATCCTACCGGCTTGCTATACTCTGTCTCTGGTCTGCTTCTTTGTTCCCGCCATCTCGTTTCCTTGTAAGCTTTCCTTGAGTGTTCATCCCTATCACCTGGACCTTGTAAATTACCCTTTGTCTATCCCCCTTTAAAACATTCTCGTGTTCATTGTCCCGTGCTCGTTCATTGTACTTTGTACCTTGTTTGTATCGTACCGAGTCGTGGCTTGCCCATGCTATATCTTATCTGTGGATACCTTACCTTGCCTGTTGTTTTGAGACGTTGTGTTGGTTTGTTTTGATTTCGTTTTTAGCCCCCACAGGGGAAGTCTTTTCGTTTCTTGTCGTTATATATATTACATAGTCTTGTCTTTGTCACCTCCCCATCGTGGGCTTTTATTTTGATCCTGTTTTGTGTTAAGAATAAACCTTTGTTAAAACCCCTTCATCACCGTCTGCCTGCATCTGGGTTCTTCTGCCTCTCAAACCCTGACAGAAAACAATGCCATCTGCCACAATCACCTCCACATCTATTGTTTTCAAGACCACGATACTCAGACTGGATCATCAAAGGTCAGTGATCCATGTGCAGCCATGTGTGTTTAATAAAAAACAGGCAATAATTGCATGGCCATGACATGAAGAAACATGTAACTTAATGTCCGACAAGAGATGACGAAAATCATTATACGCATAATCATATAAATGGGGGCTACAAACACACACAAGAAAACTAAAGCTTGCGGCAACCGAGACAAGGCATTAAAACATGATAAACAACATCAAAACAGCTACTCTTACATTTACATTTAATCGTTTAGCAGAAGCCTTTATCCAAAGCGACTTACAGAGAGTTCAGGGAGCAATAAGCGACATGTTATACAGGAGCAACAAGACAAAAGGTGCTAATACCAAGTGACTAGATTCCACAAAAGCCAGAACAATACCTGTTGTGAGAAAAGAAAGGGTTAGTTTTTTTTAATTGCCTGTCAATTATACACAAAATAGATAAGTTTAAGTTGTTTTTTTAATGTTGTGAGAGAAGTGGTTGACCAGACTGAGATCAGAAGAATGTTCCACCAGGAAGGAGGTGTGAAGGAGAAAGAGCGGGAAAGCGATTTAGATGGATAAACCTTTATTTGTCCCACTGTGGGGAAATGTCAGTGCTACAGCAGCAACAAAAAAGAAAAAGTGTAACTAAACAATAATGATAATAGTTATAACTCTATCTATCTGTTACTGTAGGAGCTTCTCAGGGATAAGACTGGTGTATAGAGTGGATGCGAGTCGTTCTTCATCAAGTATTTACTCCTGTACTGTGTTCAGTGACTCCCATGACTGAGCTGACCTTTCTGATCATTGTGTCCAATCGCTTCCAATGCTGCCACACCAGCAAACCACTCTATAAAACATATGTCTATGTCTATAAAACGTTCAGAGTTCCAGTGTTGGTCCATACCAAGAACCCTACCTACAATTTCAAAGAGCTTCAATTACTTCCGTTGTCAAGAGTAATGAAGTCATTGAACACAACGACAGGACACATTTTTACCACCTTAAGGCTTGGGGGTTGTACATTTTTTATACAAGGAATATATTGCTGTGATGGACACAACACAAGCCTATTATCCCAAAAAGAAGGTTGTTAAAGAACTTTCATTCTTAGAAGAAGAACGAAGGATCAGGGTAAAAGGGCGATTTTTTTACCCAAAGGGCGATTGGGTAAAAAAATGTCTATTCCACACATCTGTTCCATCCGGGTCATTTCTAATTAATAAAATGTCACGGAAAGTAGAGCTTTCTATTTGACATGCAATTTTGTTCATCTTTCAGTGCCCTCGTCACTTTCTTACATTTGGAATGAAGAAATGGCATTTGCTGGCCTCTGTAATTGCAGTGACCACAGGGGACAGACAGACGTTTTTTCCTCTTGGAACCACAGCACAGCGAAATAAAACTATCCAGCATTCAGTGAGCTTAGCTTGAGTTCTTTTAAAGTTGGACAAGTCTGTAACTCCCATCTGGGCAATTTAGTATCAGGCCATGCTGCCTTACATCAGTTCCAATGAAAAGATGGGAACTGGTTATAGCGAATGATAATAGACCCACGCTGAATACAAATGAGAGGATGGTGTATAGTGTAAGGTGGTGAAAAATGTGAAAAAAGGAGAACCACCAACCACCCACTTGCCCAATGGCGGAGTCCAAGTGGCATGGCGAAGGCATTCGCGCGTTCTGTCTTTCCAGTGCTCTGGGTTGTTACAGTTAACGTTATTTTAACATTGCGTAATTTATCTGAATCCAAAAGAAAAAAAGGAAACCTTGTTGAATGATATTATTTGTATTTGATTATTATGTTCGATAATAATCCTGCAATTTGGGTCAGTGTTTAATTATGACGGCCGTTTATACGCGGACCTCACGGTCACAAACTCGCCAGTCTTGGTCATTACCAGAGGTAAGAGACCAGTAACATTTAGGTGGCTGCCCCCTGCAACTCACTGCTAAACGCACCTTTTTTGGTCAGCCTAGATTATCAACACCTAATCACAAGCAACAATTATTTTCAGCCAGAGGTCATGACCACTCCACAGCGATAGATAGACCAATCTTACCTTCTCTAATGGCAGCTTTATATAATCATGCCATGGTTTCCCATGTACACTTAACTGGAATATTATTACTGTAATCAGAGTCTGAGACTTACCCTATTTAGATTGGTCAGACAACCCTTGTGTTGTTCTAAACGGAAATTCTCATTAACAGCCTCTAAGATTTAAGTACACTTAAACTAATGCCAAGTTGTTAGTCGGATCTCTAAAATTCTCAGCTGGTGTGTCTTTGCCACCTAGACAGGATTCTAGTCCGTTACTAACCTGAGCGGGGATTTGCGGTAACAAGGATGTAACGGGATACAATATAATTCTTATACTGAATACATAATATAAGAACGTGTCTATAAATTCAGAATACTGCGGAACAATTTCAAACATGACAATTTATTAGTCAGGTAAATGTTTCTTGCCAATTACAATTCAATTAAATTCAATTCAGAGAATACGAAAACAAAACATCAAATCCATAAAGATTAGTCTACGAGTCTAAGATGCATACCTAACAGTGGAAAAAGATGCGATCGGAAAAAAAACACTTTGCTGTGTGTCTGAAGGCACACACACAGCACCGTGGGGTTCATCATAGTAAGAATTTCCCAGAACATTTTGCCAGCTTCCCTTAAATACTAAGACCAAAATACCCTTCCTCCACACAACAACAATTTACATTGTAAAGGACTCTGTCCTGGATCTGATCAGGCCACAAATGGGCATTTGCATGAAGACACAACCTCAACAGTGAGCAGAATATCTTAAGCCTCAAACCTATGTTATGATCTGCTCTACTGCTGTGGATATGAGACCATTGTACCAATCGCACTGAGACATTTCAAATGATTTTTTGTTCTTATAAGATATGATATTTGTCAAATCCAGTTCATGGGTGAATTGCGATTGGTACAATGGTTCAGTTGGAGAGAGATGAGAGGGGAAGAAGAGAACAGATGTAAAGGTGTGAGTTGGTAATCATCATTCATTGTTATAAGCTGTCTGAGATAGAGATGCAAACTCTGCGGGGAGTTAATTGTATTGGATGAAGTTCTGTGTTTCCCGGGATATGGTGCCCTTTTGGTGCGGACACCTTGGCACCAGCCTTACAGTTGTTTATCGGTAAAAGATCCTGTAATGGAAAATGTACATTTTTGGATATATTGTTTTTTTGCTCTTGCCACATTTTCTACTGCCTGGGGGCCTGGTTTGAGGAGACCCCGAGGGCTGACCATTGAAACAGTCAGAAATTGTAATCTTAATTAGATGTATTCAAAGTCTTGCACAGAAGTGACGGACATCACTCATATAAAGTGCTTATCAGATTCGATGGCAGAGAAGGAAGAATATTCCTTATTGATAAATAATGACCCGGCTGCTGTCACAGTCCTGTCAGCCACTGTCTGCCTCCCAGTGTTTTCCTCTGTCTGTTTCTCCTGTGTTCCCTCTGGACTACATCACGCATCATCCTCCACGTTCCCTCACCAGTCCCTCATCAGCATTCACAGCTCATGCCAGCTATCACCCCCACCTATAAGACTCAGGCCCTGTCCAAAATGGCACACTCTGGTTTTGTGGGCCTCCTCTGAGACCACACATGGTGACGTCAGGAAGTACAGACCTATACGGCACTAGGCACGAGTCCACAAGGGTACAGGGGAGCGCATTTTTGTCACAGACTTGAGGTTGTCATGTTGGAAAGAGGAAGCAATGCTTTCTAACCGCTCTCGCGGTTACTTTGATGTCATCCGCTGATAGTAGAAAACGCATTGCGTTTTGTGTTTTGTGCTTTAAAAGTTGGCTTAAAGGTACAGTTTGTATAAATCGCCGCTAGATTCGAACGAAACACTCTTAAGTGTTCAAATCAATCATAGTAAAAGTTATTTTGAACGCACCCACATCATTTGTAATAATGCTAGACGGACCAATGGTACAAACTACTTCCGCATCTGTCTACGACAGTGTCACGTGGTTGCTACGTCAGTAAAGGTGGTAACAAAGGGTAACGCGGATATGGTGCCATGGACAGGCGACTAAACGGCCCTGGTCCACTGTTTAGAATGGCGATTTTCTTAGGATTTAAAAGGAGTTGGAAACATTCGAGATATTGTAAGTACTAGTGGTATTTGGATATTTTACAGCAAAATTATTGAAACCGTTCCTTTAATAAGAAATAAATAATGTGAAAAAATAAACAATTTTGAGTTTTATCAAAACATACATTGAAAAATTCTCTGTCATGTTTGTGTATGTCTGACATCCCCGACACTCATCCCATTCATTCTCTGATTGTTCGTTCGCAAGGATTCCTGACACAAATGGGACACCCTACGGACTCTTAGTCTTGGCAAGCAAGCGCAAATTAAGTCCACGAGACTGCAAGTCCCCATGAAGTGTGCTATTTGGAACAGGGCCTTGGGCCCCCACTTAATGTAGGTTCGCCTCTGCCAATAAACAATCCAACAAAAAGGAAAAAGTTGAATCAGCTGCCACCACACAAATCGGTCAAGTCTCATTTACAATGGTTCCTGCTACATGTTTCCTTGGTTCTTATTTCCTACTAGGACATTTAAAAGTACATTTACACAGCGACACAAGTTTTTCATTTGCATTTTTAACAACGTGTCACATACCCTCGACAATATTGTCAAAACAAGTGTTCACGCTGCATTTCGCATATCAGGCAAATAGTTAGTGCATAAGCATATCCATATTTAACCCAAAAGTACTTATGTGTTTAGAATTTGGCAAATGTAAATAATGTGTCTCAGCTGGTCATTGAAAAAAATGTAGGAAGTATGTTGAGTAGCACCAACACAAGGTGGCCATTGATGTTGTTTTGAGTATAGTGAGTGAGTGATGTGAGGCCAAGGGTTTTATATACTCTGAATTTATGCTCTGCATTAAACCCATCCAAATGCACACACACACCATGAACACACACCCAGAGGAGTGAGCAGCCATTGCTGTGGTGCCCGGGGAGCAGTTAGGGGGAACACTGTCTTGCTCAAGGGTCTCACCTCAGCCGTGGTTTTGAAGATGGAGGGACCGCTGATCATTCACTCCCCCACGAACAATCCCCTGCTGGTACTGAGGCTCGAACTGCCAGGGTTTGGGTTACAAGTCCAAGTCTCTTTCCATTAGGAAGCAAAAATAGGAACCAGGTGTCCTTGGACGCGGAATTGTTTTTCCTGATATTTATTTTTCACCTGATTTCAATGCCGGGGGAAATAAACAAATCCTTATATAAAAATGTTCAACTCGAGCAAACACGTTTAGTGGTTTAACAAACTAAATTTTACAAGATTTACGTTGTTCTTTGTTTTTTAAATTTGTATGCAGTACATCTCCTTACAATGTTAAAAGAAATATGGGATTACTCCCAACACACATGTGTTTATATTTTATCCAAGGTTACAAAACGCAACATATAAAGGTTCAGAAAGTAGTAGGTAACACTATTATGGTATGGCACAACAAAAATCAAGTCTGATATGAAATGGCTAGCAAACGTCACGTCTCAGCATTCCATTCGTTTCAGCAAATTGCAGTGATTCAATTTTCTTTTTCCTGTCTTTCTGTAGTCTTTGAAAATACATTTTGTGTCCAATCTGTTCATATAATCAATCAGACAACAACTTTATCCCGTTATAAATTGTGTACAGAAAGTGGTAAACACTGCTGCATTCATCCACTCAGGGGGGATGACTCGCTTGGTTTTTGTGTGTGGTGACGTCAAGTGCATGCCCTCTATAACTGTGCATGCCCATAGATTGAAAATGTAATACACTTTTTAATCCATTATATCATGTCAATGTATCAAGAATGAGTAAACTTGTCAAGGGTTTATTTTTTCGTCCTGCTCTATTTATAAATTTGCGATCATCTATTTTCATTTAATGACTCATTGCGTTGTGAGTCTTATTCTATTATAGTTTTGCTATTTGCAGGGTTATTTTTTCATATAAGAGAAAAATACAAACATTCTTAATTTTTTTTTTTTTTGAATAGATCCTATGATGTTAGGTGACTTTGGCCGATGCATTAGTATGGTTAAGCTACAGTTTGAATTTAGTCCCAGTTGCCATGACTACAAATAGGCAATTGCTTCTCTTCAACCCTTTTGGGGTTTCTCATATTGACATGCTTGGTGGACATCTTGCAGTCCCTCTTTCAATTCATGGACATTGAAGTTTATGGCAGAGGTGTAACTTACCTCAAAATCATACTTGAGTAAAAGTACAGATACCTTGCAGCGAAAATTACTCCATTACAAGTTACAAGTCACCAATTCCATAACGACTTCAGTAAAAGTCTTAGACTATCTAATCAAACAGTACTTGAGTGTTTTACTCTTACCCAATGAAGGCTCAAAGATCTAAGCACTAGTCCTCAACACTTAAGAGAAGTGTCAGTGAAAAACTAGAAACAGTTGATTCGTGAGGAGAGCAATCGCATTTATTTTCTTAAATTATAAAAGGACTGAACACCTAAAAATTGCTAAAAATGTCTATTACAAACACCCAAGTCTCATTTAAGCTCCAGTGCTCATAAGTAAACCAAACTCCTTCAAAATGGTCTCTTAAATAAATCGGATCAATAAAATAATGTTAATTAAGATAAACAGGTTGAAGCCTTTTTTGCTCTGGACATGCTGGTTTTTGCCTCACCGCCAGCTGTAGTCACGTCCTCATTTCACATATCAACCACCAGCAATTGACATCTACCTGATATTGCACTCGTATTCACATAAAAAACAGATGTTGACCAGTTTTAGTAAGTGAGGGCAAAATCCACAAGAGTATAGTACCTTCCATGCCCTGTAAATGGCAATATTAATTATTCTGTAGCAAAAATAAACTACTGCAAAAAAGATTGGTGTCATGCAAATGAAATGAGTAATTGCATTAGTCATTACAAATGTGCTGAATTAAAGAGTACATATGCTTGTTGAAAAATGTAATCAAGTAGAGAGTAAAGGTTGCTTGTATCTTTTGTATATCTTATATCTCAGCCAAAAAGATACTTAAGTACAGTAACTAATTACATTTACTCCAATACTTTACACCACTGGTTTATGGTTATAAATAACCATAGCTCTCTCATTCATTTTCCCAACGATAAAATTCCAAATACTTGCGACAAATTTTCACAACAATGACACTATTGATTCTGAAATAAAGGGTGATGTGTAAAGCTGTCATGGTTTACTGGGAAAATCCATCCCCTATATAAAGCCATCATCTTAAGAAGCTTAGTCTATAACTGTTGACAAAAGACTACCTTTTACATGTTACTTTTGTACAAAAAGGATCGCATGTGCAACAAAATTCTATGCTACGTGCTCATTATCATAGAGAAATGGATATTTTCAGCCATCAGGCGCACACCACCCCTCTCCCATAATCTACTCTACTGCAGCCAGCAGGGCATTAACGGCTCTGGTTAACTGGGCTGCCCTCGAGTTCTGTGTGAAAAAGCAAAGTATAGTTCTGCACTATCTCACCATCAAGAGGACATTGTATCAGATCCACAACACCTGCTGTTTTTTTGCTTTTCAGATTAAAAAGCAGCAGGCTGCTTATCTGTGATATCTGAACTGTCTAGGTGAACTGATGTATCCTCCATTTTTTGAACTGGTGATCCTGTAAGTGAGAAATGACTTTTTGTACCTGGAGAAACAGGTATTTTGGTTTTCAATGAAATGCGGAGTTATCTTGAGACGTGTTATAAGAAAGATGCAGTAGTTATTTTTGAAGCTTCTGTAAGATAAGAGTTTGCAAGTAAAAATGAAATCACAATGAAACCATGTACATGGAAGTGTAAAAACAAATTACTTCTTTAGTTAAAATTATTAAAATGTTGAAATTAGTTAAAATGAGGAGTGGCATAATGTATTGGAGAAAATATAAATAGTTACTGTACTTGTAGTTTTACTGAGCATCAAAGATATCGCCCACTTTTACTCTCTACTTGACTGCATTTTGGAATAAGCATATGTACTCTTTACTTCACTATATTTGTAATAACTAATGAAATTACACATTACATTTTGCATGGCACCTAACTTATTTTGCAGCAGTTTATTTCTGCTACCGAAGAAGCAATATTGCCATTTATATAGTTATAAGATATAGTTCATTGAATGAACTATGTCTTGTGCATATTGCTCTAACTTAGTGAAACTTGTCAACATGGGTTCTTTATGAGAATGCATTATCAGGTAGTTGTCAATCGCTGACGGTTTATATGCAACATTTGAGGTATTATTCACGTCTGTGGACAAAAATGTGGATGACAGGTTATGTTTCAAAGTACAAAATAAATAAAGTTACCGTACAGCAAGTATGAGTGGTTTTGGTGCATGCTTTATCAGGCACAACATGTTCTTATACCCCAGTGCTTGTTAGGTAATGTTTAGTCATGATAGGTAACTCAAGCTCTGCCTGGTGTAGTTTGCATTCTCCAAACATATATGGCTTTTAGGCTATAAAAGGAGCTTTTGGGACAGACACTAGATTCTATTTATAGGTTTTCCAAGGATTTTCCATCCTCACAGATATCCCATCTCAACTTGACATATTGAGTTAACCGTGAATTCATAAGAGTTCTTTTTTATTCAGTTAGACCAATTTAAATGTTTATACTGTTGAGTCATAATCAGAATTAGTACAATTTCAGTCAACCTTTGCAAAACAGTGGGCTTGAGAGAAATGCAAAGTACCTCTACTAAGTGACTATTGTGCCATACTGATTCATTCATGGAAATAAATTAGTTCTTGACATGAAACAGCTTCTTGAATTATTCTCAATTTGCCAAATGGACAGAACAAAACATATTGGATGTACATTTTGTACTTTGGAAAGCCTAAAGATAAAGGGCAAGAGTAAAAATGGAAATAGAAGGGGTACGATATAACATTAGAGTAATGAGAAGAGAGGTGTTTTATTAAAGCTTTTATAAAACAGAAATGATTATTGCATTTGGCAATATAAGTCCGTGTTCTACAGCGGTTGTAATACAGAATCCATGTATATCCATATAGAATCCTTATGCTTTCCTTATCTTTTATGAAATGTTTGTTAGCGTAGCCAATGTGATCTATCGTTTTCATAGTTGCAGAGACTCTAAAACATTGGCCTTTGCACAAGATCTTTTCAAAGATTGTAAACAACCTGTCAGAAGACAGAAAAACAGATCACTCAATACAAATGTGTCCTTGTAGAGTTCTGAATAATTCAGTGTAAGGCATTCTGAGATCTGTTAGTGCGTTACCATGGCTATCCTTTATGGTGTGTCCCCAGAAGAATTTTTTTTGCTTTTTGCACAAACAAAATGGCTAGACTGTAATTTATACATGTAAAAATATACATACATAATGTAGGGGGCACAGGAGATAATTATATGAAATCTAATTATCTGGACATAGTTTATAAAATCCTGGATATAGTTTGGAGTCTGAATATATGAATTTAAATCCTGAAAAATGTGTTTGTTTTACATAAGTGAGTTCGGGTCCAGATTTTATTATAAGTACAGACCCATGAGAGGAGGGGAGGAGTAAAATTGTGATCAGGGCAACCATACCTAGTATGAGTAAGTCCTAAAGAGACAATGAGAACTAATTAACAACTCGAGGAACATCAAACAACAAATGAATGAAAATAACTGAACATAACTGTGACAACATAGGAGTTAGGACTAATAGAAGTTGTTCGAATAGTTTCTAGTGCCATATTGTTTGAGGTAAAAGAGAATTAGCTGCCCTCAATACAATCATAATGAAATATTAACCAATGCAGCTCAACATATATTGAGGTAAATGCTCTCAATCACATTGTGAACTTAATACAGTTGCCTGTAAGGCATTTGAGTTCTCCCATCAATAGTGTGTCTTATGCATAGACATGAATCCATACATGACATGTTCAGCTCTTAAAATTAGACGTTTGAAATGTCACAAAGACATAAAGGAATGAAACTGCATTACAAAAATGTAAGAAACGATATCAGCATGCAATCCAGCCAACACTGGCTTTTCTTCCTAATGGCTTTGAGCTTTCTCCTTGAACTTCACTGTGGGAGCATAACTTTATAATTCAGTGGAATCACTTTATTTATGCCTCTTGAAAAATGTTTTTTGTTGAATATCCAGAACAACTCAAAGTTGCTTTAGCAAATAGTACTCATTTTATATGCTCACAAGAAGAAAAAACTAATATTGGTTGCTTTTTGTCACATGACCTGCGATGCGCAACTTATGAAAAGTTGAAATACTTTTCATAACACCAACGTGCTCATAAAAAGGTGTGTGTCGCACCGCATTTAAAATAACCTACTTGCGCACGCAAAAGTCACAAAATGTAAATGTTGGCACATTGATAATGTCGAATTCCATTGGTTCTTCCATCTGTCATGAGTAGTCGTCATATTTTGTATTTTGTCACCACGCATATGACTAATCATGAGAAACATGAGAATCAATGAGCTTTCCTGGGATGTCTGTTATGGTCTATACATCCAAAATGTAACATTCAATATATTCATTGTTTTCCCTCCCAAAGGCATAGTTTTACCTCAGAAACAGACATTAATTAACCCACTTGAGTTATGTGAAATATTTTTAGGATGATAGATGGATGGATGGATGCTCCTTTTTAGAGGTTCAAAATCTACAGCTCGACGGCGGTCATGATTCTGTCCCATCTTGTCATGTTTCTCTTGATCTAGTGGCAGGATCATGACAGAACCTCATGTTTTATGTGGAGAAAGGCATTTTTGTCCCAGGTGGCAATTCGCATGCTCTCTCCAGGTCTCGTCTCTGTTCCCGCCCTTTCGTTTCATTATTGTTTCTTAAGTAGTTCATGCCCTACACCTGTTCCCTCTTGACTTGTCCCATTATTTAATGCCCCTGTTTCTTCTGTCTTGTGCTGGTTCATTGTTTGTGTCATCTGTGTTGAGTTCCTGTGTTTTGTGTAGTCTAGTTTATTGTAGTTAAATGTCAAGTGTTATTTTTAGTTTAGTCAAGTTAGTCCTTGTTCCCGTTGCCATGTTTTGTTATGTAACCCCCTCGTCTGTGTTTGTTTTGTATTTATTTTTTATTAAATGTCTTGTTAACCCCTTACCCACTGTCTGCATCTGGGTCCTCTGTCCTTGTCCTCACCACCCACGTTCATGACAATGGCGTTACAATTCTAGCAAGGATATTTGATAACTCTGAATTGTGCTCAACTGAACAATTGATGTCATATACAGCTGGGACACATTTGGGTGAACTATTCCTTTAAAACATGAGACATGAGATAGACTTTTAGTTACTCTTATGTGCATGCAAGCGAGAACTTTCCTTAGCCATGCTTTAATTATTGGACATCTAATTCCACAGCTAATTAGATTGACAAGTTTTCAATGTCCTCAGAGGAGACATCTGACTGCTGTCTTGGCTGCTTACTCTTGCAGATATTTGACAGAGTCCAAGGCCTGAGCTGTGGTTCTTTTATTGTTCAAATTACCATATCCAGAAGCCTAACATGTGTTGAGGCTCTGCAACAAAGAGGGACAAAAGCAGGAGAAAAGCCTATTCATGCAGGTTTTAGAATATGGAAAGAGAATTTCAAAGGTAAAATAAGTGCTCGCTTTAGACTTCTTGGTATTTCTACCCAACCAACATTTTCAGAATCTTGTTTAAAAGAAAACTATAGAATAAAATAAATGAAACTTAAAAAAAAATATTCAAAACATATTTTGTGTTCCATAGAAGAGAGAAATTCATACAGGTATTTCAGTGGAATGTCAATGACTTTTAGACCCATTCCTCGTTGACTCAATACATTAATAGTGCATTTAATTACTATGACACAGTGTATCTAAGATATGGTTGAGCGCAATGAGCCAGTAAAGGATCTGACACATTAAGACTTCCTCCTTGTTAGCACGTGTATCATGTTGGTCCCTCAGTAGACAGTAGACGAATAGAAGATTTCTCAAGTTCATGTGATGCTATATGGTCAACAAGATCTCCACAGTATGTCTTTATTATCCTGATCTGAAAATAAGAATCTGTGTTTGGCACATAGCCTACTGCGGTATATACATGCAGATGGTACTCAACCAGAATAAAACTTCTGCCGCCACAGTTACCCCGTGGCAATTTGTTAAACTGCATCTCCTACTCTTCACTGCTAAGTAAAGAAAGACATCAGTTTCGACCAAGACAATATTTCTGCCCGTTTGAGGTTTTTGAAAAATCTACTTTGTCCAATTTGTAGGAAATTTGCTATGTAGCATCTATAGACACTCCTGAAAAAAACTCATTAAATGTTTTTGATTGATCCAACGATTATACCATCAACAAATTTGATGGGGATCACACCTAAAGTTTGAGGCGGTATCTTTTGCCATATGTCACCACAAATTTAACCTGAGGGTACCTGCGCAGTTTTGTCAAAGTGCTCCTTAGTGGTCCAGAGAAATGAAAAATGCTAATGACCTTTGAAAACCTTGGTCTAAAATCATGAACGTGGTCTTGGTAGAATTATTGAAACTTGCAAAGTCAAACGACTGTTTAAACGTTTTGTATACAGCATCATGCAAAATGATGGAAGTCTTCAGCTCCACTTCCGATGGAAATCAATCTGACAAGACTCACAAATCATGATGATGGATGTCATGAAGTAATTACGGTATAACGTAAGTCAACAGAGTGGTATGCCATAGAATTTCCATTACATCTTTTTTGACTCACTGTTTTGCCATGAGATGTGTCACTGCATGCGGCGCTGCACAGATCTATTGGCGTATGATAAAGTATGCACAGTGTAACAAAACATTTAAAAATAAAAAGTGCAACCCTGGACCTTTATCTCTCATTTCATAGTAATGCCTTGGGAATATGCTTTTATTTACAGGGACCTACTGTGGATTAAAGTTATGCATTTTATCTGTTTGTGTGGTCCATGAAAGTTGAACTAACATTACCAGAGCCATGCTCCACAGAGCTACAGATATAATAACCCTTTTAATGTTCACCAATTCATAGTTCATCTTGTTTTATACACACAGAGGCAAATGAAAAATAGACTTATATTCAAGCCCTTCACATTGATTTATTACCCTGAGCACATGATATTTGTATTACATCATTCAAAAACTCACAAGCTTTATACTTCATTCTGCAAAGACAAATGACAATGGTCACAGAAAACCAACATAACAATATATGTACAGTCAATTTAATTTATTCAGTTTCCTCAAATTGTGTAACTTTGGAACAACAACACTGTTGATGTCTGTTTTAGCAAGGCATCATTTTGGGCAACATATTTCAATGTCATTTTACACATGAAGAAAAGATTGGCACATGCAGTTGAGATCAGTGACTGTGAATCGTGACTAAGCACTTGAAGTTGAGACAGTGGAACATTTACAATACTACGACCACATGGATAAGTCAATGGAAGATGGATTGATTATAAACCACCATTACCGCACTCGCCTGTTTTTTCTATTGCCACTGTTTCATCATGCTAGTCTGAACATAGCTTCAAAGTCAGTTTGAAGGTTGAGCCCATGTTCAAACAGTGCTATGCATTCATTGGGCACTCAACGCACATCAGGCTGAATCTTTTTTTAGAATGGTCCCAATTTCCCTATGTCATAGGCACCACTGGAGCCAGGCCTTAGAACAGGGAATGCCTGATATATTACGAAACACAGATTTCAGCTCTCCCATTGGATACTATAGAAGCAACTAGCCAGAAATTCAATATCAATAGATCTGTGATGAATCACATGGAAGCTGGATCAGAAATGTACCATTCTTTTTGTTGTAATGCTGTGTACGTTCACACGTATGAAACGTATCAGGATTCCGGCTAGAATCTTGCGTATGTGAACAATGAAATTGCATTACTTTGTCAATCAGAATATGAAAATATTCTGAAAAGGAGAATAGTAAATAGCATACAAGACATTGCAATATCTGACATATGCACAAATGAACATGAGTTTTTAAGCAATGATGGATGTAATTAAGTTACAGTTAAAGAAAAAATAAGAAAAAGAAATATAGAAAAATCAAAGTACTTTTGATGTACCGAAACAAGCAACTGTAATTTACTTCTTTATTCATATACACCAAAGAACAATGTTATCACAATATAAATATGACTCTGAAGGACATGAGAAAAAAAACACAAGCTTTTGATTATTTTGTATCCATCTATTCAGTGTATCAAAAAATACCCCGAACACACTTTCATTCAGTCCTTGTAAGCCGTTCAAGACTCAATGTCTGCTTACAAAGTGTTTATAAAATCAGTCAGTCACAATCACATTTTTGAAACAATGCACAATTTTAGACAACATTAGCATGTAGCCAACAATAATTGAACAACATTCACAAAGCCTTAGTTTACAGCGTTGTTTTTGAGAAAAAAAACTTAGATACATTTTCACAGTAAGTACTTTGTGTAATGTTCAGTGATCAGCAAAATAAAAATGTTATTTAAACTGTTATCGGCAAATTCTGTATATTAATAATGTGTGACACAGACATTTATGGGCGGAAACAACTTGAAAAGATATATCTTAAAATATATCAGTGTGATTGTTTTGTGTCAAGATATACACCTGTAATGTTTTTTTACTAAATTACCTTTTTAAACATGATTTAACTATCCTAATTTAACAAAGGCCTAGTCCTGGTTTAAAATAATCCCTGTCCGGGAAATTGCGGCTTACTGTTCACCTTATTATCATAAGTATTTTTTGTGTTTTGACTGTTCTGGCATTACCTTGTCTAATTTATCACGTCATAACAAAGAAATGCTTTAATCATGTTGAGACTGCACTGGTTATGTATTGTCAGCTAGCATTCTAACGTATTTCAATTTGTTTGACAATCACCAACACACTCTTCTGAATGCCTTTACTGTTGACAACAGTTTCAGATTTATTTGCAGTCAAGTTTTGTGTACGCTGGCTTATGGAATGTAAAAATAATCATTGTAAAGGATGTTCTCTATTTGAAAGAGGCTGCTGACATACACAGTGATTTTGGGCCAATAATGCATTATTTAATTAATGACAAAACATAAATAATGCAGAACCCAAATCTAAGAATGGTATATTCATATTCTTTAAGAGTAAATATAAATAAATATACATATTACATTACCTGGGCTAACTGATTTGGTCTGTACTCTAAATATGAGCCAGTCCTAAAAAAACGATTTAATAAAAACATTTCAAATAAGATTCTAAAATTGCTCATCCTGTATTAAGCCATGAGTCACGACTTACCTGTCAACAGTGCCTATTTAGTGTCTAAGGACTTGGCCTGCCCAGTCACAAAGTGGTATTAGGATAATAGGCCTATTTCTAGCCCACCAGAACTAATAAGAGGAGCAAAATGTGGTAACCTGTCAAAAATTGTTCTCTACGAGGCTGAGACGCAACACCATCTTATCTGCATATCCCTGCAGTTCCTTCAAGTAAGGGTTTATGTGTGTTTCTTTTTCTGAGATTAAACCTGTAACAATGTGCAATGGCTTTTGTAAAGAGACAGCAAACCTAAAACCCGTAAGCATAGTTTCTTCTTTTTAGCATTTTTGGTTTCAAAGGTATATCAACCAGGCCCTTGACTTTAGAGAGAGGATCAAAAAATTGGTCAAAAATAACCAAATTACGAATTATAAAAATCTGAATAATTTATTGGTAGATCTCAGGAAAAATAATAAAACAAAAACTATGTCACATTATAAGGGAAATTTCCCTATAATATCCCCATCTTTACAGTAAACAGTTCCTATTTTGATTGCACACGAGTTCCCATATTCAAGTCCAACAACTTGAGTGTCTTCACTGTCCACACTTGTGGCATTCAAAGCTAGGGGCCATGCTTGCAATGCACAATAGTTGATCCTACTTTGGATTTTCATTATGGGATAGTTAACCCAAATATAAAAATTCTCTCTTTATTTACTCACCTTCGAGTTGTTCCAAACCTTCACAAATTTCTTTGTTCTGATGAATCAGAGAAATATATTTGGAAGAATGCTTGTGTAACCAAACAGTTCTTGGACACCACCGACTACCATGGTAGAAACAATTAGGTGATTTTTTGTTCTGTTGAACACAAAAAGAGATATTTTCAAGAATGAAGAAAAGCAAACAGTTCTGGGGCATTGTCATGGTAGTCAATTGTCATCATCAACGCTAGATCTAATAACAAGCATTCTTCCAAATATATTTCTCTGTGTTCATTCAAACAAAGAAATGCACACAGAGTTTGGAACAACTAGAGAGTGAGTAATTCAGAACAGAATTATCTTTTTAGGGTGAACTATCCCTTTAACAGAGCTGAAATTGACAAAATACCTTGTCATATTGTGTGTAAAATGTTACTTTATAGTAAAGTAAAAATGTTACTTTATATCAATATAAAGTTGTGTCACAGATGTGGCAATATTCAATTAAACAACACCCTTGCTCTCATAATATTGCTGTCAAGCATTTGACACTATATGCACTGGAGCGTCAAAGCATTTAACACTCTGAGATTGTGGTTTACTGGTTAATAGTTCAATAATCCAATTCCTCAGCAAGATTGAAAACATTAGTCTTTAAGAGCGAAGACATGTTTGACATTTATAAGTGAGTGAATCAGTCTTCTATGCGTCAAAACATACACATATACTGTATGTCAAACAGTTAATCTAACAGCTCTTTCTACC
The DNA here is from genome assembly GCA_029783895.1 of Triplophysa bombifrons. Classification (NCBI taxonomy): domain Eukaryota; kingdom Metazoa; phylum Chordata; class Actinopteri; order Cypriniformes; family Nemacheilidae; genus Triplophysa; species Triplophysa bombifrons. The sequence goes on from CM056451.1 coordinate 31,333,042, forward strand.
AACACTGAAGTATAGACAGTATGAGGTGGAAATCAAAACTGTTGAGTTGTTATTCATGCAGCAGAGTCTTTAAAAAAATAATATTGCTATTATTAACAACCCTATTTTTCAACAAATAGGAGTAATAATAATGTGGTAGGAAATTTTGTATGTATATTTTATTAATATTCCCAATTTTTAATCCAGAAACAATTAATATACTATAGGCCTATCTGGATTATGGCAGTTTTTCTGCTGATATAATAAATAAAATAAATTAAAAACTATAAAACATTTAAATTTACATCTGTACACAGTAGTTGTGGATAAACATACAGTAGATAAACATAAATTATTCACTATACATTATTTTACTGGTTGCTTATCAGCCTGTTATTAACAATAATTTTACAGGGTTTCTGTTTGCATTCTTTTTTTAAAGTGTGTGTCTTTTTTCATTTTCTTCACAAAAAGTTATGGTTTTTAAAACTTCAGTGTAGATATACTGCCAGGTATACACCTCAACAAATACATACATCTTAGCTGCAAAAGACAGACAGTTTATGAGAAACAATGACATGTGTTGATAAATAATATTCTGTATGCAAGATGTACTGGGCCTTTTGTGTAAATCATTATGTAAACAAAAATGGTCATTGCTTGACTGTTCACCTCTTTAAAGAGAAGCTCCTTCCAAACTGCATTCTGATACCTTCTCTAAATCTTCCATCACTAAATCTTGCTCGTTGACATGATTCATTCTCCTTGAGCTGTTCTCCAGGCTATTCAAAGAGATGGGCTCCGTTGAGGGTTGGATGTTAACCGGCCTCACAGAATTACCTTGCATCCTGTGAGAATAGGTCCGATGTTGACCGCCAACAGGGCACAGCCCGAACTTAAAGATGGCTTGAAATCCCCGGCGAAAGTTTTCATTGAAGAAACCGTAAATTATTGGGTTAACGCTGCTATTGAAAAAGGCAAGCCAGTGAGCGAAAGGGTAGATGTAGATGTTGATAAGCCTGTACTGGTGTTCGGTAAGTCTAACGTAATCTGTCAGCATCATTAACGTCCACAGAGGCAACCAGGACAGGATGAAGAGCAAGGCCACAATGAGGAGCATTTTGATGACTCTTTGTTTTTTCTTTGACACTGAATGCCGGTTATCATGGCCAGGTTTTGCTCCGGTTGGCATAGCCGTTTTAAACAGAGTGATCCCAATCCTTGCATACATGATCACAATGAGCGAGAGAGGAGCCAGGTAAATATTGGCGAACAGAACCGTGGTGTAAATCTTCCTCATCTCCTGGCTGGGCCAGTTTTCCCTGCACCAGTAGAAAGGGCTCGTTTCATTGCCGTCTCCCAGGAACACACGGATGCTTTGTTCTTTAGTCACCTGAAGCATGACAGCAGACGGGCACATGATTGACACTGCCAGCACCCAAATGATGACTATGATTAGGGTTGCTGTTGATATCGTCAGTTTTTGCTTGAAGGGATACACAATACATCTAAATCTGAAAAATAAGAAAAGGGAACTGAAAAATTAATCAAATCCTCACATATTCTGTGCCCAGAATAACTGGCAAGACATACCAATTCTAATCACACAAATGCAGAGCAAAATATTGACACAAAGTAACAAAAGTTACAGCACAAAAATAAGGCCCCCTGTGGTAAAAATCCAGTTTTTAATGTTGTTTATATGTCCGTGTGGTGTTTTAAATATGCTTTTAGATAAACCATGAGCAAATTCATCATTGGTGGTTATTTTATTCATAAAAGTTTTCTCAAAAATTTAGGTTAAAATCTCTATCCTATTACATTAACAAAGTTGATGAAAGATAAAGTTTGAGTAATAAAATTCTGCTATACAGGGGCACTTTAAACCCTGATTTTAACTACCGCATGTGACGAGCAAGGCGGGACGAGAGGCGTGAGGGAATGACTCAGGGCTGGTGACGCGAGTGATAATGAGTGTCAGCTGCGCGTTGCACCGGCTCCGTATCTCTCATGATGGAGATCGGACGCATAAAAGGACGAGTGGCAGAGTGTACGACAAGAGAGGACCGGGCCCGGACATATGTTAAGTTTGTATTTATATTCTTGTGGCCGGCAGTCGACCGTGAGGTGACTGTGTTATGGTTTGTTTATTTTGTTTAAAGTTTGTTTGAATGTTCGCCGGTTCCCTCGTCATTCCCTCACGGCTCTCGTCCTGCCTTGGTCGTCACACCGCAGAATCAATATTTTGATCTACAAACCTCAAATATTAATTTCACTGAGATAAAAATCGACCCTGAGCATGTATATATGCATATGCATCACTAATTAGATTATCTTTATTATGAAAGGATCTTATCTAATGCATTTGACCTTTTAATTTATAGGAACAAATACGGATTAGGATACAAACTCTCCATAGCAATCTGAGGGTATGAATGTATATTCTAATACTACATGAAGCTAAATTTGTTACATGCCTTTTGGTCTATAAACCTCAGCTGACCACAATTACATTTTGAACACAATTAAATGTTATTCCATGTGCAAAAATGTTAGAGGAGATCACTGATTCACCATCTGGTAGTAATAAGCAGGAACAGATGTACTGAATTACCAAACATCACATACACAAATGGGCACATCCACCCAGTGCAACATCTAGAATGAACGTTTTCATTTTACATCATACATACATTACATCATTTACACTATCAAATTATTTTATAAACACTTGAGGGGTAGGGGATATGTACAACATGACGGTTGAGTAAATGAAGGGTGCTGCAATTCTGAGGAATCTTGTGTAGACTTTGTGAAGTCTGCACAAAAGCAGTCCAACAATAAAGTGACAAATGCTTTTGGACAATTCCTTTGACACACAGAAGACACTTAAAACCAAAATGAACAAAAGTTGAATGAATGTTATAGCTTTGAAAAAAAAAAGTATGGAAAATTACTAGGTGTAACAAAATGTTGTATAAGACCTTGATTTGAAACCTTTCTCTTGTACATAAATAGTGTGTTCAAATTATATCAATCAGGTTGAAAACTTGAATGATAAATTTACGCCCGAATTACACATACACTGTTGCAGTGCGTATGCGGTTCATATTTTTTTACGTCCCCATGTTAATGGATCAGATCATTCACACAGCATGCGGATGCGGTGCGGTCCGTCCTTTGCAGATGCAGTGTGTCAGTGCAGCGATCGTCTATGCATCAAGTCTATTTTTGCTGTACAGTACAGACTGATTAAAAGCGATAGCACACGTATCATGCTCAAAATTACCACAAATTGACACAAAAATGCAGTAAATTCACCATAAATGCATATAAATTAAGTTTCCTACCATTTATTTTATTCATGTTATTTGTTTAATTAGCAATAAAAGGAGATTAAGATGTTGTGTAGGTCAAATATTGTACAGTGTTTATTTTGCGTGAGGAAGGTGCTTCTATGCAAAGAAGCAGGTGGTCCAGAAAGTACAAGACGGCTGTCTCAATGGATGATACTCGGCTAATTATTGAGGTAGAGAAATGAAAAGTGATTTATGACCCCCAGGACTGTCCTTATAAAGCCTTGAATGCTAAAGAAATGGAATGGGAGGCAGTTTCATCTGCCACTGGAAGGGATGTTAAGTAATTTTGAAACTTTATTAAGCTAATATAACTTCACGTAAGCATCAAGTGTTTTGAAGTACCATCCTAACAACAAAACTACAGATAAAATATAATTGAAATTGTTTGTTCTTTTAAGCACAATGGCACATGACGGATCTGTATGCACCACATGCACACTGCCCATTGAGTATGTGTGAATCTGACGTTTCGAAGGTAATTTTTTTGAACCCCCCGACTACCTTCACGCTAGATCCCATCACCACCCATTTCCACCAGGCCATCTCTCCATCAGTTGTTCCTGCTCTGACACACATTATCAACTCGTCTCTCACCCCTGGTACATTTCCCACAGTCTTCAAAGAGGCCAGCTACTGAAGAAGCCCAATCTTAATCCTGCACTGTGAAATAAATACAGACCGGTATCTTTCCTCCCCTTCATCGGCAAAACTCTTGAGCATATTGTATTTAGCGCTCCTCCATTCTCACGCAGAACAAACTCCTGGAGAGCGACCAGTCTGGTTTCAAGAGTGGTCCTTCCACCGAGACTGTGCTGCTCTCAGTCATTGAAGCCCTGAGACTGGCAAGAACAGCCTCTAACTCATCTGTACTCATTCTACAGGATCTATCTGCTGGCTCTGACACCGTTAACCACCACATTCTCCTGTCGAGGCTTAAGGCTATGGGTGTCTCTGGAATCGTGCTACAATGATACAAAGTCTTATCTCTCAGGTAGGTAATTTAGAGTATCCGGGAGAGGTGAGGTCTCTGAGTCAATCTCAATACAGGGGTGCCTCAGGGCTCAGTGCTTGGACCGTTGCTCTTTTCCTTATACATGACATCCCTAGGTTTGTTATTTGGAAACACTGCTTTCCTGTCACTGCTATGCGGATGATACACAACTCCACCTGTCATTTCAGTCTGACAATCCAACTGTTACTGCAGGCATTTCAGTATATCTGATGGACATTTCGCTCACCTGCAGCTGAATCTTACAAAAACAGAACTGCTTGCAATCCCGCCCGACCCGAAGATTCATCCCAAGAGCTCCATTCAACTAGGCTTTACCATTACACCTTCCAGAACGGCAAGAAACTGGAAGGTAAGGAAAGGCAGGATAAACTTTATTTTCCAACATATGAACACATGGAAAATGTGTCTTGGGCCATCACCCATGCTGCAGTCAGCTCACAATTAACACACAATAATCAACAAACACAAATAATAAAAGTAGAAAATCTACACAACAAAGATAACACACCATTAAATAACTGCAATACAGCTCCATACTGCCACTATTTATCGGCTTCATAGACACCAGCATGAGTTTTTAAATCTATTCAGTCCACAACGAGTAACTCTAAACCTCCTCCCAAAGGGCAGCAGCTCATACTGTGTATTCAAGACAGGGGATGAATCACAGACAAACTTATTGGCTTGTTTTATAGTTGGCTGTTCGTAAATAGTCTACAATCAAGTCTGTTCTTTAACACCAATCATTTTCCAAGCAGTATGAATAATCCAGCCAGTTCCGTTTTCAGCACACAGATTCCAGACCAGACATGCAGTACCAAATTAAGCTCTCGAAAACTGCCTGATAGAAAATTATCTTAAACTTTTGATCAACACCATATATTCTCAGGCTACTGCAAGGATAATCTACATGGATATTCCATGTCAGTGAATTATCAAAAAAGACATCAAGATATTTATATGATGGGACCTGTATAATGGTTTGATTGTGGATCATCACAGGCCTGTGATCACCAACTCTTCTAGGGTCAAACATCATTTCCTTTGACTTTTTGAGTTTCAGAGCTAGGTGGTTGTCCTAACACCAATTCACAAACCTTGAAATCTCAGACAAGTATCATCTGAGAAATGAATGATGTGATTATTAGAATAAAACCTTCTGCAATCATCCGTATAAAAGGAAAACAAAACCGGTGAACTAGCACAGCCCTGAGGGGCTACTGTGCTCAAAGTTCTGAAATCAGATAATCTTCTGTTAACACTGACCTGCTGCCTTCGATTAGTTAAAAAAAGATGCGGCTACAGCATATTAAAAGCTGAGCTAAAATCTACAAATAAAAGACGTGCATACAAACTAGAATCCTCCTAATGCCTACTTATAAAATGTGTTATTGCTATAACAGCATCATCTGTACTCCTATATGCAAATTGAAATGGGTCTGAAATACATCTCACCTCTGTTTTAAAGGGGTGATGAATTAAGACCTCAGTTTTAACCCGAGCTGTTGTTATATAAGAGGGAATCACATTCAAGCGAACATCCTGTAAGTGTCAGAACTGAAAACGCCCTTGTTACTGAAATTACAAGTGTTATTGACACCAGGACTAGTGAACGTCAGGTCCTGGAATGCACCTATATATGACAGGTTGAACACCACCTCCACAGAAAAATATCAACAACTACTTCTCTTGACCAGCCCACTGGTCCGCGCACGACCGTACTGAAGTAACACAAGTTGCGCGGAACCAGATAGAGCGGGCAAGCAATAAACATGCCGTTAAAGATTGCAAAATATTGTGGAGTCAGTGCCTGGTTCTGAAAGAACACAGTCCCTTCATAACCTTCCTTTGGATTCCGACATTAGCAATGCGTTGTTAAAGTTTATTTTAAAGAGGTTCCAGCTCACGTGGGTAAAACATTACCGCAGATTATTTTTTTGGAAGTGTTTGGTATTATTTCTGGTGCTGGGTCATATCCATAGGGTAACGGGAGTCTCCCGTTTGTTTATTTATCATGGAAACTCTCGTAACGTTTGAGATTCACGATCGCAGTGATTTTATGTCTGCTGACAGGTAGGGATATAATTAAACACCATACAACTATAGGCTACACAAACTATGTATAAAGCCTTGCCATCAAATCCACGAAATAAGTCAATCCATTTGAGTAAAATTAAATCACAGGCTTCATTTATCCTGTGCAAATGCGCCACATGAAATACAGATGTGGGGAGGTAATTTCTAAATCACACAAAGTGCCCAGATAAGACTAATCCGTGCGAATTGGGATAATGTGTAACCTAAAGTTAAGTGTCTAACCAAATTCACAGAAGGCTTCAACTAAGTTTACTATGCAAACTGATATCCAATCAGACCAGTGGGCGTTTACTTCAAAGGTTTCATGGCAGAACGCCCATTCAAACCAAACGTTTGTCAAGCCGGCCTCAAAACACGGGTAGAAACTAAACTATTACTTATTGATTTTGATGAACGCCATAAGTAGACCTCATACAACAGTACCAAACAATAAACAAGCCGTGTTCATCACACCTTTAACAAAGATAATCCATACATTTCTAAAAAAACTTAATTACTACTGAAGTAAGTGCCACTGGACGATAGTCTTTATTCTCCTTACAACTATTTTCGGGACAGGAATAATGATTGAACTATTCCAGAGTGAGGGAACATGTGTGTCTATGGACTTCTGGTAAATGGGACCCCAGGCTTCTGCCAGCTCTTCACTGCAAGATTTCAATAGTCGCGCAGAGATGCCATCTGGCCCCGAAGCCAAGAGAAATCTCTTACGTTCAAACAAACAATAAAACTCGTTCAACTCATTTGCATTTGCCCCCTCATCTAACACATTGATAGATCTTTAAGCTGGAGCCATATTTGTCAATTATTTAAGAGAGTCCTATAATTTTTTAGAGTCCATAGTCGAACAATCAATTTCAAATTTCTCATTCCTCCTAGCTACCCTTAATTTATAGTTAAATTCCTTCTGAGCATCCTTCACAGCTAAGTCTTCTCTCCCAAATGGCATTTTTTACGTACTATGCACTCTTTAATTTCCTTACAGATATACGATTTCTTATTTGGATATATATATATATTTTTGTTTGTTTAACACATTATCTTTCCAGAAGTGAATGTAGTCTGTAATAGTCTCCGCAGATTTCAATGCTTTCACTATTCCACACATATACAGTTTTAGTTTGTGGTTTACTGCTCTTAAGGAAGGACTTGTAAGTAGGAATTAGATGGACACCTTTATGTTCAGAGGAGCCTAGTGCCGTTATAACCTTAACTTTGTAAGCATCTTGACATTCCCAAAACATTTATCCAAAGTATTTTTGCCTCTAGTGTTACAGTCCACACATTGATAGAATCCAGGCAACACAGCTTCAAGTGTACAATGATTAAAATCCACAAAAATAAAACAAGGTGCTTCATGGGTACGTCTTAATTGTCTATGAACACAGACTTCTGTAAGCTTAGCTGTTTTTGCAGCATCCCCACTGGGTGATACATACACAGTACATAATAAAATGTTCCCAAATGCACGTGGTAGATAAAAAGGCCTAAGGCTCAAAGTTCAATGTCGGATTTACAGACCAGCTCCCTCACGGAAAATTGCGAGTGCCACACTTGGTTAACATAAACACAAATACCGCCCCATTTGCTCTTGTCTCAATTGTCGTTCCTGTCAGAGCACACCAGAGAAAAGCCTTCCAAGACAATGAGCGAGTCATGCACGTCCTCTCGTAACCATGTCTCAGTGAACACAAGCAGGCATGAATCATGATACTCATGTCGAACTTTGGTATTAACTCTGAGCTCCTCAACTTTGCTCTCAGGGAGCGGGTGATGCAAAGAAGCATTCAGGGTAATCTCTGCCGTACACCACCACGATGTTCCCACTTCCGCATCCGTGCCCAACAGCTTTCCGCCGATGCTCTCGCCTGCAAATCCCTCGCAAATCCCTGGTCTCGGGTATAGCGCAGGACCGCTTCTGACATAAAGCCCTGATTCATAGGCATGGAGTTGCATTTTAACAGCCATAGAGGGAATGGTAATCGATGTTCAGCTGAACTTCATGGATCCTGTTGACAGCACTACCAGGTCATGTAGATTTATCCTCTACCACATTAGGAAGATTAGACCTTTCTGTCCAAGCGTGCTACGCAAGAGTGGTCTTCAATGAACCGAAGAGAGCACACATCACTCCTCTCTTCATTAAGTTACATTGGCTCCCTATAGTCGCTCGCAACAAAATCAAAGCTCTGCCCACAAGACCACCCGAGTTCGGCACCCCCATCTTCACTCGCTAATACAGACTTAGGAACAGACCCTGATCCCTACGCTCTGCAAACAAAAAACGTCTTGTAGTGCAATCAAAAAAGGGTAAAATCACTCTCGCGTATCTTCTCTGGATCTGTTCCACATTTGTGGAATGACCTGGCCACTGCTACAAGATCAGCAGATTCTTAATCAATCTTTAAGAATAGGCTGAAAACACATCTCTTCCGTCAACACCTGACCGATTAGTTCTGACTTCCATCTCTTTTTTTACTATTTCTATCCTAAGTAGAAAAAAAGCATAGCTTTGTACACCGTGGTAGGCCATTTGAGACCAGTTTTTAATGCGTATTTTGTTGTCCTTATGTTGTTTTAATTGCTTCTATTGTTTATCAACGTAAATTTGATGGACTGGCCACCTATACTGAGTGTAGCCGGTCCGATAAGGTTGGAAGAGCTCCTGTGACCCTGAAGAAGATAAACCGGGTTCAGAAACAAAAAACGTGTGGCATAAAAACAAGTTTTGCAACGTTACTGAAAATTTACAATTGAATAAAGGGAAAGAAAATTATGTTCAGGGATATAATTTTACATAATTTCTTTTCTGTTTTCTTTTTCTGCTTATTGGTTGCTTTAATTGTATTTACATTTACACAAAGACTTAAAAGCAAAGCCCCCTAAAGTGTAAACTTGAGCATAACAAATTCCAGAGTCAATCACTTGTGAAATCATTCAAACATAGTGGTGATCTGAATGAAATTACCTAACAACTTAAATAAAATGATTTTTTTATACAAAAAATAAAATTTACAAAATATTTACTTTAAATATAACAAATATTATTAAATGTTCATGAACAAATGTGATTTGGTTATTTTAGGATAGTGTAGCAGCCTTCATTCTATGTCATAGGATCTTCTGACAGGATAATATTAATGCCTTAAGCTGAGATACCAATTGATGTTAACATTACCTGTCAACTGCTATGGCAACCAAGGTGAAAACAGAGGCTGAGACGGATATGCCCTGGACCATCCCACTCATTTTGCAGACCATGTTTCCAAATGGCCAGCCTGCGTAGAAGAGAGAGGTCGTATGCAACATATATTAATGATCATAATACTCACAAATCGAATTACACTGTAAAATACTGTTTTATTTGACAAATACTGTAAGAATGTTAAATTAAAGAAATAGACCTCAAATGAACAAGTTGGGTGAAAATTTTCTGTAGCCCATGCCACTGCTGGAAAAACTTATGATTTATGACTAACTTGTAAGACTGGTCTTTAAGTACTTTTCAATACGTTTTATTCTATATTTGTAAAACCAAGTGAAAACCATAACAAGTGACTAATAATAATTCACGAAATAAAAAATCACGAAATATGGAAATGCAAGGTTTTGGACAGCAGGACAGCAGCTAAATATTCAAAACTCTTGTAGGGATAGTTCACCTTCAAAATGAAAATTCTGTCATCATTTACTCAACCTGTTATCATTTATCATTAAACCTGTCTGATTTTCTTTATCATTTAAAACACAAAATCATTATTTTGAAAAATGTTGGTAACCAAAAACCGTAGGTTCCCTTTGACTTCTATTGGACACAAAACCAATAATAGTCAATGGGGACCAGCAGGTTTCTGTTACCAACATTTTTCAAAATATTTTCTTTCGTGTTTTGAAAAAGAAAGAAAGTCATACAGGTTTAAAATGACAAGAGGTCGTGTAAAAAATTACAGAATTTTCATTTAGAAGGTGAACTATCCCTTTAACACTAAAGTATGTAACATGTGCACATTTGTTGACAAATCCTTTATGCCTCTACCTCACTTGTAGTGCTATTTTACTTGTTTTAATTATACATTTAAATGAAAACTTTTCTTTACCTCTCATGACAAGAAAAAACAGATAAAAGTCATGGTGGAACATAAAGAGGATCTTTATAAACAAGTATTTAACCTGATTCGTTAAAATATGCACTGACACCAGGTCAAAAGGTTTAACATTTGCATTGGTCTCAGGTTAATGATGTTGAATACCAAGCAGTTCACAGAATTTTTCTCCTTTTAAAGCAATGCGATCAATGCAGGGATCTATCGCCCAGAGCAACAAAATGCCCCCAGATTTGCCATGGTAATACAGTTTCTACAGTTACCATCAGGTAGGATTTGCAGATTTTTTGTATTGGATGAGGTGAATTGGCTTAGGGAAAGGCTTAACAATATATCACTGTGGGGGTGGGGAATTTGTGCGTGTGTAGTGTCCAGAACTAATCTGGTTTTGTTTTATAGTGACTCGAACAAAACAGGAGACACACTTGCACTTCCTCCAGGCATGGGGGACTAACATGAATCATAATTTAAAAAGCTTTTTTCCCGACCGCCTTGTGTTCACACACATTTCCGATCCCATTAACTTTTCATTCGTTATTAGAGTAATAGTGTACCGTGTGCTTGTTTGAGTATTTATTTATTTTTGAACAATAAGAATACAGTAGCGTATTCACAGAAACGTTTACTGTCACACAATTTAAATCGAGGTCTTCTTTATTCTACACGAGTGTGAAGAATGGTTAATATTCCATAACATTCCATGCATGCAAAAATCACAGTCTATACTGTATATGTCCATGGTGTTAAAAAAGCATAATAAAAAAGCATCCTTTACAAACCAAAAGTTGTATTTTGTAACAGTCTAACCGAATGGTAAAACCCTCTGAACCGTACTGTTTCACACATGGCAGATATAAAACCTTTATTGCTCTCCATCCATCCATCCATCTTCTTCCGCTTATCCGGGGCCGGGTCGCGGGGGCAGCAGTCTAAGCAGGGCTGCCCAGACTTCCCTCTCCCTAGACACTTCCTCCAGCTCTTCCGGGGGGACACCGAGGCGTTCCCAGGCCAGCCGGGAGACATAGTCCCTCCAGCGTGTCCTAGGTCTTCCCCGGGGTCTTCTCCCGGTGGGACATGCCCGGAACACCTTCCCGGGAAGGCGTCCAGGGGGCATCCGGAAAAGATGCCCGAGCCACCTCAGCTGGCCCCTCTCGATGTGGAGGAGCAGCGGATCTACTCTGAGCTCCTCCCGAGTGACCGAGCTTCTCACCCTATCTCTAAGGGATCGCCCGGCCACCCTGCGGAGAAAGCTCATTTCGGCCGCCTGTATCCGCGATCTTGTCCTTTCGGTCATGACCCACAGCTCATGACCATAGGTGAGAGTAGGAACGTAGATTGACCGGTAAATCGAGAGCTTCGCCTTGCGGCTCAGCTCCTTCTTCACCACGACAGACCGGTACAGCGACTGCATTACTACAGAAGCTGCCCTGATCCGTCTGTCAATCTCCCGTTCCATCCTTCCCTCACTCGTGAACAAGACCCCCAGATACTTGAACTCCTCCACTTGGGGCAGGAACTCTCCACCTACCTGAAGTGAGCAAGCCACCCTTTTCCGACTGAGAACCATGGCCTCAGATTTGGAGGTGCTGATTCTCATCCCAGCCGCTTCACACTCGGCTGCAAACCGTCCCAGTGCATGCCGGAGGTCCTGGTCTGATGGGGCCAGCACGATGACATCATCCGCAAAGAGCAGAGATGAAATCGTGTGGTCCCCAAACCCGACGCCCTCCGGCCCCTGGCTGCGCCTAGAAATTCTGTCCATAAAAATTATGAACAGAACCGGCGTCAAAGGGCAGCCCTGCCGGAGTCCAACATGCACCGGGAACAAGTCTGACTTACTGCCGGCAATGCGAACCAAGCTCCTACTCCGGTCGTACAGGGACCGGATGGCCCTTAGCAAAGGGTCCCGAATCCCATACTCCCGGAGCACCCTCCACAAGATGCCGCGAGGGACGCAGTCGAATGCCTTCTCCAAATCCACAAAACACATGGGAGTTTGCCCAACCAATCCACATGTGTTTTTGTTTATTGCTCTCTTACGCTCAATTTATTACATACATATATTTGTTTTGAAAAAAATTAAAACCGAATGAATAGTGTTTGTCACCAATTTTCAATATCAACACTACTTTTTAAGAGGAATTTCTTTTTGCTTTACTTCTTCTTCTAGATTGCTTTGACACCAGACTGCACCTTGACCTTTTGAATTTAGCAATTAAATATTTTAAATCTTTAAAGAAAGCAAAGCCATTTTTAGCGATTTACCCATCTTCATCAATGACAAGATGGGTTATAATTAGTTTTTCACCTCAGTAGACAATGGTCCTGATAGTTTGTGTCACAACAGTGCATTACAGCTCTGAAGTAAAGCAGATTTCTATATGAATTTTAGTGATATTATACCATTTTACACAGCTTTGGCTGATTTTTGCACTGGAATCTGGCCTTTCACTGATGGGAACCACAAATGTACATTGTGCTCAACTGAGTGCCACCACTGCTATGAATCTTATGTGTCCGTTAAACTATAGTGAGCACTAATTTTGTCAATGACTTTATTTCTATGGATACATGCATGACCTTCAGTATAACATTGAATAGAGTTTCTTACTGCCCTTCTTGCAACTCCTGGTATCTTGTGGTTAAGCCAACAACTTGAAAGATAATAATGGTAATATTAAAATAAAAAATGCATGATTTTGTTTAAAACCTGCAGTATGTACAGTTATATTAACACACCCATTTTTGACCCAGAAGTGTTCAGCTAATTGCAAATAAAAGCTTTTATTTTTGGATCTTGGTATTCTGGTGCTTGTGATGTGCTATGCTAACATACACATTTTGGAAGATCCAACTGTAATTGACCTAATATCACAGTGCATTTTAAAACTACTTAAAAGTCTAAAATTTTGGTGGCAGAAGAGCATTTATTTAATGTCAAAGGAAGTGTTCTGGGTACTAGAATATTAGTCTTCTCTGGTCAGGGTAGCCCTAAGGAGATGCACAAATGTGAGTTTAATATTCAAGCATGCATTAACACATAACTCTGAATCGCAAGAAATACCCACTTCTCTCCCACTGAACTGACCTGTAATAATGTTGTCAAGAAGAGTAGTTGGCATGCAAAAAATCCCAACAAGAAGGTCACTGATGGCGAGGTTGAGGATGAAGAGGTTGGTGACAGTGCGCATGTTTTTGCTCCTCAAGACTATGAAGCACACCACTCCATTTCCAACCATGCAGACCAGGAATATGAGCAGGTATGACACTATGAAGATTGCTGCTACTGTCGGCTGATGCAGATAATATCCAACATATGTGATGTTGTTCTGAGGCAAGAAAAATTCACTGGAGCCATTGGTAAAAGTCCAGTTATCATCAACCGCGACGGTAATGTTCAGGTCCAGAGTTTCATTCATTTTATATCTACGGATAAAATAAAAATGAATTGTTTTAAAACATTGGGTCAACGTTTTAGTTTCCCTCCTAAGTAAATACTAATTAATTTGTCTTTATCCTTATCTCTGCTTTTCCCTTTTTTTAACGGTATGTTTTGCTACAAATGTGTATCTCTTTAGCTCCCTGACTTTGCTTTGTATATAATTGTGCATACTCTCATCAATTGACAGATGCACTCTACAATTAGCCAATCATAAAGTGGAATGCAATTACACAGATCCCCACTGTGATTCTTTTTCGAAATCACCATATAAAAGCCCAAATTGACAATTAGTACATGAAGTCTTCTTTGCTATAGGCCACTCTGGCGTTTCACATAGTTATTTAGAGATATGCCTGTAATAAACCGAATCATCTAGTCGTCAGAAAGTCTGGATCTCCACTCAAAACAGCCCGTTCTCCTGAGGGAAAGTTTTCTTTCTCATTCAAGAAGAAAATCCTCACGTGTCCTAACTCATATCACGTCCACAAAAAATAATAATAATACTTCAGTATTGCAAACATATTTTACAAACTAATAAAACGACAACAAAACACAACACATTCTGCTGAGACGTTGAAGCCTGTGTTTGATGCCTGCGTCTGTCGTGTGTTTGTCCATGATGCTCGTTATTTGCGAGACTTTGATGTACATATGGTACAGTGTAATATCACATAACAGTTGCACTCGCAGATGTAGGATTCATCCATTCATGTAAACGAGCTGTCACAGTATGTACAAAATCAGTTTGCATTAGTAAGATTAAAAAATATAACAAATGAACTAACTTCGCAACCTTTAAAAGATTAATAACAATATTTCTTACCTTTTGTATACCCAGTATCGCTTTTGTACTACCTGTTCCCAGGTAAAAACGAACGCGCACAGCTCCTAGTTCGCCTGTTCCTACACGGAGAGACATAAGGAGTCTGTGAAAGTCTTTAAAATGAGTAACAATTTAGTTCTTATTTGTAAATAAATTGCACATCTTGATAAGTGTATCTCCACTGTTCCGCAATTTTGAGTTTCAACAAGTTTTCTGAGCTATCAGAAGCCGCCCGGTGCCACTTGCACTCTGTTCAGCAGACACTGTCATGAACAATGCGCAGGCATGAGAGAGAGAGAGAGAGAGAGAGAGAGAGAGAGAGAGAGAGGGAGAGGGAGAGAGAGAGAGAGAGAGAGAGAGAATAGCTACTGCCGGAGTGATGATGCGCTTTTAAGCGTCATAGCGCACGCGGGGATGGACAAGCCATTGGATTTTGCTGTGGGTTATTTACGCCCAGTGCAGCTTCTCGGAGACACTGAAAACATCACCACCGAAAGGTTACACACGACCAAAGTCCTTTTATTTTAATTTTGCATGATGACATTTTGTTTTGACACCCGCGTTATTTACAGCAATCCATTTTAATTTATTTGAAAGTCCTCTTACTGCTCATTTATACCCCTTTCATGTGCTTTTTGATTTTAAGAATGTCAAAAGCCTTCCTGGAGCCCGTTCTCTGTGGACACTTTATATTGACATAGGCGCAATGTAAATGCATCAATAGAGGGCACCATTCTCTAGCATATGAGAACGAAGTAAAAGTAAGGCACGAACTGGAGAGTAATGAAGGTGTGAAACTGTCTGAGATTTGAGGGACTGTCTGCAATGCGAATGGAAGCAGTTAGATTAAAGGCACATTGGTGGTACGTCGGTAGTCTACCTCTCTAGGGATAATGACTGCATATACAATATCAACATAGTAACAGCAACATGATTCCCTATTTCTTTACTCCCTACATTCAGTATTTTGTATAAACTACAAAATAAATAGATAATAGCCCGATGACAGCTTTGAGTATTCCACCATTATTCTGTTTATAGAGCTTGGTTGTATCACATGTTGTTTAATTAAGATCCTGCTTTGTGTTCTGTACCACTCTGAATATAGGGCGGCATTAGTGTTGTCTGCTAAGCAGTGGTTTTATTTTAGGTGGGCTGTTTGTTAGTGAGATGGTGAGTCATTTGAAGGCTGCTGTGTTGCTGAGGACAAAGCAGATTTTAGTCACATTTCTTCTGTGGGCAAAACCAAAAGAACCATCATTCCTGTAGGCCTAACTTGTTCATGTGGGGGGATGTGTTTATATTTGATAAAAATGCCAAAACAAACAAAAAATGCTTTTTATGTTTAAAAAAATTAAAAGTTAATTAAACTATTGTGTACAATACAAAATGCACTGTAAAAATGAAAATATACACAACTTGCGCTTGACTAATATACAAAAATATTGACTAATTATGTAAAGTATATGCACCAACCTCAACAGAAAACATTTTTTTTTTTTTAAGAATGTTGGTAACCAAAGACCGTTGGTCCCCATTCACTTCTTTGTACGCACACAAAATCAATGCAAGTGAATGGATACCAACATTGTTCGGTTATCAACATTTTTCAAAATATCGTCTTTTGTGTTCTGCTGAAGACAGAAAGTAATACAGGTTTGAAATGACATAATGGCTTCATTTAATCTTTACATGATGTATGTAGTCTTGGATGGATGATAAGTTGTTGTAGTGTTGTGTCGCTGGCCTTTAAAAGGATAGACCACGCAAATTCGTGTTTTTCTGTGGCTTTGTTGTGTTATAAGTTGCCCATGCATGTAAAAGACACGTAAAATAGCAAAAATTAAAGTGTCGGAAGAAAAGATGTATTCTATCCAAAAGTGAATGCTCACCCAGACCTGCCTGAAACACCTCGTGTAACCACACCCCCACAAATCTACGCACTGGTTAACTTGCCAATCATAGCACACCTCACTTTTCAGAGCTATGAGCTTTGTAGCCGCAACGTAATGCCTTACTATTAACTTCTGGGAACAATTGAGAGCCTTAATGAACCGCCATTGCTGTGAAAACACTGTTTCATTGGAGTCAATGGAGTGGTCGCAACTCTTTCTCTCTCAATGGCTCTAAAAAAGAAAGGTTTTTGCTTTTTTCATTTGAGTCAAAGTGAGCTGCTCGCAAATGGAATAAAAAATATAATTACCAGAAGATTTTATCACTGGAATGACTTGAAGGTATATAACTTGATTCAATTCATTGACTCAATGTGATTTTGCTGTTGGACAACTCATTATAAACAACATGTCAAACTGATTAATTAACTGTTCTAAAGGCCATCACCACAGGACTTGCCATTTATGTCTTATAGGAAAAGGCATAATTAATTGATTAACCCTCAAATAAAACTACTTACTGAACAGTGTCAGTCATTCTCTCAATAGGGGCTGGTGGGAAATCTGGATTTTTAAACAACTCAGCAGCTGAATATGTAATAATCACTTCACTTTGGCTTCCAGTTTTAAGAATTGTTTAAATATGTTTAGGGGGGAGGTCATTAAATGAGAAGAGGTAGCTGTTAAACACTGAGGGGTCCCAAAAAAGGATTTGCAACATACCTACGCCAGGGTTATTCCGCTGGCCGGTCTCTGATGTGTTTCATCCGGACAGCGCGACAAAATGAACCATGTAAATATTTGAATGTTTACACTGTTTCAAATAAGTGTTTCATCCATAAAACAGAGCTGTAAACATCATTATGATCTTTCACCATATAAACAGACATGACTTATTTTTGTCTTCAAGCCCCGGATGTGAGTTAGCATTCCGGTTCCATTCCGGTACCATTACCCCAAAGTTTTTTTTTTTTTACGGGTTCTGGGTAAATTTCCTGAAATAAGGTCTGTGGTTAACATTTTAATCTATGACATAAAACCCACCAGTTATAACCTACTCATGATTTTTTTAAAGCTTTATCATGTCTTAAAAATGGCGGTTGCTAACAAGTTGCTAAAAGCAAATACATCCTTTTGTGGGAACTGTGCATTCATTAACAGGATATTTACTTACCTGGAAGCACGTTTTTGAAAGAGTTGTTGGAGGCTTGATGGTGATGATGTCGATATCATTGTTTATAGCATCATGATAGCTTTTTACCTCTGCCGATTGTATTTAGGCTTTAAAAGTAACAAATGTTGTGTTCATTTGTAAAGATTATCTTGATAGACAAAGGGGTGGTTTCACGGAGAGGGACACATTTAAGCCTGGACTAGGCCTTATTTAAAATAGAACATTTAAGTTGAATTTACAAACATGCCTTACAAAAAACGTTACTATTGTGCATTTTATGAGAAAACAATGGCACTGATGTATTTTAAGATATGTCACTGCTAACTGTTTTCAGTTTAGACAGCTTAACCTTTATTTTACTCTAGGACTAGTCCGGGAAACCACACCATAATGTGTAAACATCATAAAACTTTTTATCACAGAGCTTTTTTGCAATCTTCCAAACGTCTATGGCCCAGCCCAAGCTTAGGGCTGACTTCTGGGTTGGCCTACAAAAATATGTCCTCTGAGTTACTTCATTCTCTAATACTCCAAACTCTCTTCATGTAAGCTTCCTTTTGCTCACGCTGCTTCAACACTTTAGACCCCAACCATTAAAGAACTGATGATGACACGCTTAATTTAACAACAGTAATCTAAACAGGAGCAGCAACAATTGCTTATTTTTAGAAAGATTAAACACCTATTTAAAACAGCAGTGTAGACAAGCAACTAAATAAATGATACGAAAATACAGCAACGTATTATCTTTACCTGTCAAAAGGATTTCCTTATGAACAATGTTCTAATTGGGAAAAAAATGTAATGTTACAAAACATAAATAATTATCTATTAATCACGAAAAGTATTTTCGAGACCTCAGCTGGCAAGGAAACATAGAAACTGGACCATTTGGACACCCCTGCAATATGCACCGACTAAAGAACTTAATTTATTGCAGTGTTAAAGTTCTGTTTCATGTGACACAATGATTTCTTTCAAGCCCTTTAAACTGCTTTGTTTAACGTATTAGTCTTGACGTGTAACCTTTTGTGCTTTGTGAATAATCAACAGGTTAAAGTGGTGAGTCGCCGGAAATATGTGTTTTTCTTTGTCATAAGTTGCCCATGCATGTATTAGACACATAAAATTGCAAAAATGTAATTGTCGGAACAAAAGATGTAGGCCTCTTTTATCTAGAAGCGAATGCTAACCCAGACCTGCCTGTAGCCACACCCCGGCGAATCTACGTCAGTTCGTAACACGATTTGACTAAGACCTCCCAAATCTTAACGCAAGAAATGTGGGCGTACCTGTCGGTAAATATGCTTAAGAACCTGATGTTCCAAATATGGTAAGAGGCGTTACATTTCCGTGCAGTATTCGCCCAATCACTAAGCACTAGTGAACTGGCCAATCATAGCACACCTCACTTTTCTGAGCGACGAGCTTTGTAAAATATCACCGCGTTTCAGAGAGGCGGAGCAAAGGCTAGATAGAAACATGCACTGTTTGTGGAAAATACAGCGTTTTTTTACTTTAAATCGTGTATACACATTGTATGACATCTTACTGCGTGTTCATAGCAAACGCGACTTTTTCATTTAGTTACTATTTCAAATGTTGGAAATATTGAAACGATACAGTATTCTTTATAAAGGGAAATATTAGACTTACTTTAAGTGCACGACTTAGACGGCCAGTAGTTGGCGTCAATTTTCTACTGGTTAGTGAATCATTTAACCTACTCATTCAAATCGCCAATTTGAATCAATAACTCGTCAGAGACATTCGAAACACACGTTCATTTTGGAGTGAACACCAAAAAATTGCAGATGTAAATGTTCAAATGAATATTAATGCACATATGCAACATTAACTACGGTACTACGATACTACCATTTCAAAAATAGATCTTGGGTATTTTGAAGGTTTAGCATCGCGATGCTACCGTAGCACCGGTACACCGTGCAACCCTACTGCTAGACACGCCCACCCGGTCGCCAATGGTTTGGACTGGTCAGGCAACTCTACATTGAAATGAATGGGATCATGTCGCTTGGAATCTGAACGCTGCCTTACACATTTTGTTGAATAAAGTTCTTATCCCCTTTGGGACACTGAGGCTAAATTGCAGTATGTTTGCGTCACCCACGTAACTGTACCACAATGATTGCGGAGCTGTTTAGGATTGAAACAAGGTTACAGTTTTGCTTCCAGCCTCACTGCTTCATTCATGAGAAAGACACATCGGAAGGAAACAAGATTATGTGCTATTCCTCTTTAGACCGGTACATACAATAAACCGTCAGATGTATGTTCTGTTTTAGTGTAGTCTGTTTCAGTTCCTTATGTCCCTTGTTAGTATAAGTTAATAATCACTTTAAGTTATGATCATTTTGACTAACAGAATTCTCATATTTCATTAAAAGATCTGGGCATGACAGAAGAATAAACTTCTTCATTAATGTCCCAAAGTGTGGTGATGAGAAAAATAAAGGTGAATCATAACAACTTTCACCTCTCCAAGAAAACCCCTAACATAACCGAATGATCCCTAAATTACCACCTAAAAGGATTTATTTACCAGTGTGCACCAAACAATCAATTCAGGAATCTGGTATAAAACCAACTCTTGCAAGCTTTTCAACCTGCAAAAAAATAATATATCTCTTCGAAACAAATGCATTGAAATTCAGATTTTCTGGCAGTGATCAAAGGATAGTCATAAAATCATCACCCTTCCTTCAAAATCATAAACACATGTGGTTATAAAAAAATGATGTCACAAGCGATTTGTGACATCATATCACCTGATCACGAATCTTCTACTGGGTGTAAACAGGAAAGTTGGAAGCATGCAGTCATCGCCAACATTAATCAATAGAGATCTCAAGAAATAAAGGGGCTCTTGAATGGGAGTAATGTTTGGAGTTCCTCATTTAATGATGCATTAAAAGATGCAGCATATTTGAAACACTGACGGTGTACCTGGATCACACAGAATTCTTGCTTTCATCTGAACAAGTGCAAACAATAATTGCCATTTGTTTGTTTGACATGCTTCACAACTCAAATCGTGTTTCATGGAATTGGTGGCTGTGTAAATATTAAATATGATTTCAGAATATGAAAGTTCCCTAATTGTATTATTCATCTCCTGTCTCTCTTCAATAAAGTGGACATGTGTGAATTAAAAATGTTGCTTTCTCTGAAGTTCTTCAGCAGCTAATTATATTTCACATTCTGAGTCAAGGTGAAGCCATTAGAATGGCCGAAGAAAAAAATTCACCCAAAAATATTTGATAGCCTATTCAACAAAAATGGACTTTGAGTGTGTCCAGCTCGAAAGCAGACGAAAAGCCTGGGACTCCTGCAATGTCTCACATTCTTGTTCAGCCACCATAATTAAAGAGAGGAACAGACCTCTCTGTCTCATTCAGTGCTGATACAAATGTATCAGCATGTGGTTCACTTGACACAGAACACAGCAAGGAAGTAATTAGACAAATTTGTCCAATGGTCTGTTCATTTTTGGCGCATGCTGAGATCTAGATGCTTTATAAGAATTGTCACAGACAGTTATATTTACATGTAGGGTTCATTATAGTTACAGGTAGGGTTCATTATACTATTTCCCATTCTTTTTCATGGTATTTAGAATGGTGGCTTAATGCACTGTAGCCAGTATATGACTGACTTTTGAGGTGCATATGAATCAAATTGACCATTACAATTTATCCAAGGGTTGTCAATCAGGTCTGGTAACATTCTCTTCTCTCCTCTCCCACTTGTATGCCTATAAATCTAATCCAGTAGTTTAGTTGGCCTCTAATATGTTGGTTACATCTAAGATGTGAAAGGTGATTTATTTTTTGTTTATGCTGCCAACCTGCCAATCTGATTTTCTTTTGATTTATTGCATTTCCAGTCCCTGAACAGTTTATTAATAAATGTTTTTACCATTTTCTATACAGTAGGAAACAACTACACAAATTGTCCCGGATAAGTACTGCACAAAAACTTCTACAACCAAGTCTAACTGCTGCCATCTCTGTCTCTTAAGGCGCTGGGAGATCCAAATTGACACACTTTCAAGGGTACATCTCAGTTCATTCTCAATCTATTGTTGCACAAAAAAAGCTTATATTCAACTTCTTGAGAACAGGTACGAAGAGGTTTAATCAAAGAACAGACGATAAAGACAAAAGTATGTATAAATGTTATAATAGGACAGCTATGACGAACCAACAACCCCTGTGTCTCTATGATGTTCTGATGCAGAGATATAGGTATTGCTAAATGGTTGTTAGGCTAACCTGCTTGGTTGCTATGGGCGTGGCTTAGCAGATGCCAAATGATGATGCTTCAAGCCCCAAGTGAAACAAACCAACCCCCAAGCACTACGATGTTCTGATGTAGAGTAATAGGTCTTGTTAAATTGTTGCTAAGTTAAAATATTTTGTTGCTATGGGCGTGGTTTCGTAGCTTATTATTATCCATTATAATATAGGGGGAATTTTGGATGGATGGAATGCCTGTTCTTAGCCATATGTTTGGGTAAGAAGAGAGGTAGATAGCACACTGACCCAACCCACTGGAGGGTGGAAAGGTGCTTTTGCAGGCATACGCCCCCCCCCGGATGCCAGTCCTACATGTCGCCACGCAGGACGTGGGCTGACACCGGGTTTACGCAAAGGTTGTTAACCCTTGCGAAGTTGTTTGGGCGTAGCCCAACCCGCAGCTCTACAGATGTCTGCTAGAGAGGCGCTTCTGGCCAGTGCCCAGGAGGTGGCTATACCCCGTGTAGAGTAAGCCCTCACTGCCAATGGCATGGGAGATTCTGAGATCAATATGCCGTCGTAACGGCATCCATGACCCAGTGCGCCAGCTGTTGCTTGGAGACAGCCTTCCCCTTCTGCTTTCCTCCAACACAGACAAGGAGCTGGTCAGAGCTACTGAAGCTCTGCGTGCGGTCTAGTACACAACACAGATGGGGTTGGGTCTTCCTCCCCGATGGGGAGCACCTGCAAGTCCACCACTTGGTCCCGAAAGGAAGTGGGAACTTTGGGCACGTATCCGGGCCTGGGTCTCAAGATAACGTGAGAGTTGCCAGGGCCGAATTTAAACTAATTTGGGACACAGAGAATGCTTGGAGGTCCCCTAGGGAATCCGTGCTGAGGGGGCCTCAAACAGGGAGTACCAAAGCGGATAATGGTAGTGTTGCGGGAGGCGAACAGGTTTACCTGGGCCTGTCCGGACAGCATCCAAATGAGCTGGACTGCGGTGTTGGAGTCGGCACTTTCCGCGAGGCGTATACTGACGAGAAATCGCGTTGGCTGTCTGGTTCAGTTTGCCCGGGATGTGTGTGGCCCGCAGGGAGCGGATCACCTGTTGACTCCACAGAAGGAGGCATCGAGCAAGTCGTGTTAGCCGCCGTGAGTGTTCGCCACCCTGACGATTAATGTACGCCACAGCTGTAGTGCTGTCCTTGGACCAGCACGTGTTTGTCCCGCACGAGAGGCCGCAGCCTCCTCAGTGCAATTAGCACAGCCCACAACTCTTGGCAATTGATATGCTAACGCAGGCGGGGGTTCGTCCAATGCCCCGCTACTGCGTGCCCGTTACACACCATGTAACAATGGGACAGTCCAGTGGAGTGTGCGATCGGCTGCAAGTACACCCGGGGAGAACGGAAAAAACTCTGTGAGTAAATGGGCGCCAGGCCCTGAAAAGGGTCCGGCTTTGTTGACGAGGCAGGAGCCGTCCCGTACTGACCGATCAGAGCCGTGGCTGTGAATGTCAGGCCCAATGTTGTTCTCCCTGGGGTCTTCCCGTCAGTGTCACTTTTCGCGAGAAGGTTGCTGACGGGGTGGAGGTTTCCCCCTCGACCTCCGCTTCCGGGGTGCCGCCTGTGGGGGCACAGGAACCGGAGCCGATGTCGAAGGGGTCCTGGACTGCCGGAAAGCAGACGTCACGCGGGATCTCGGAGTCGCTGTGCAGTAAAATGTGGCAAATTGCCACTGTTTGCTTCTTCACCGCCAAAAACTGTTGAGCGCAGTCCTCGAATGTGTTACCAACAACCCACCCTGCGAGACGGGTGCATCAAGAAAGCGGACTTTCTCGGTGTCACTCTTCTGCGCAAGAATGTTGAAACATATTGAGACAATTAAGTGTATACCATCAGGATGTGAAGGCACTTTCAACCAGAAAAAATGTCTACCCTGCCTTTCATGGATTAACTACATAGAAAAACATTTTTTTCCCCTACCCCTAACCCGACCGCTAAACCAAAAGATCATAGAATTTTTTTTGCATTTTTAGATATTCAAAAATGATCGTTCTGTATAATTTATGAACTTTTGTGCCAGTGGGGACCTAAATTTTGGTGACACAGGTCTCCATGAGTTGGAGTGCATTCAGCTTAAGGTCCCCACTAACATATAAAAACGAAGTCCACTCACACAAACACACACAAACACACACCACATGTCTCAAGCTTTCGAGTCGTTCGCTCTAACGGAAATGAGATGCGCAAGAAAGTAGTCTACCATCAACAGTATTTTATAGATGATAACATGACAAACATTGAAATTAAACATTTGAACAATATCTTGTTGTATATTTATCACAGTGTACTTCCGCTTCGCGTCGTGGCCGCATTAAATTTCGAATAATTGAACGGCCCGTAGTCAATTATTCCTTACATAATGACACTATGTGTTCTTTTCAGGACTCATAAGGTTCTTGATGTGTTTACATGGGTTTTTCCTTTGAAGAAATGAAAAGCCATGCAGGGGGAGCATTTCTAAAACATTAGGCTGCTTATTTATCATTTTGTATGTCTTATTTTTC
This sequence comes from Triplophysa bombifrons, assembly GCA_029783895.1. Taxonomy (NCBI): domain Eukaryota; kingdom Metazoa; phylum Chordata; class Actinopteri; order Cypriniformes; family Nemacheilidae; genus Triplophysa; species Triplophysa bombifrons. The sequence continues at coordinate 31,357,757 of CM056451.1, forward strand.
ATGGTGTTCTATCAAGTTGAAGCATTAAGGAAATTAGTCTTAATTTAGGAAAGGTTACCGGACCTCCTAGCCCCTGGGAACTCATTTATTCTCACACTGTTATTATAAAACAACGTTTAATTATTCAGTTAGGAAAGGAAATCTGCATCATGTCTCTAACTAAACGTTAAAGAAGATACAGTTTGCATATCTTTTCTGTGAAAAATGTGGGGCAGTCAGTTAATTCAACCATAATGTTAATTCAACCATAATAACTGTTGATTCATTGTAGTTAATTACGAAAATAATGATAGAATTATAGTGTAATTATATTTGCACTAATACATTTTTTATAAGGATATATTCCTGCCATTCAATTCATCTGATTCAAGCAAATACCTCCTATGCATCATCCACATTGAAGAAATACTTGTCTCCAAACAATGTAAGTAGCACTGACGAACACAAAATAAAACCAAAGGTCAGCAACATACACTGGCTAAAAATATAAAATAAAAATTATATTCGCCAATATCAAAAAGTTATATTAAATATTTTATTGCACCACCTTTGATCTTGATTTTTTACCTCATGTCACATATTTTCTTCTGCCCATAGTTGCACAAATATTTTATATTGATTACAGACCAGTCAAACCACTCCATAAGCCTTCACCAGCACATCCCAAAGACTGAATATGGTAATCGTCAAAACGTTTCCTCATGCGTTCACATTAAATCTTCTCTCTTCTCATCCTTGATTCTGCCTGTGCTATGAGGAAAAATTGATGGCAGAACCTGGGCAGCTGTCATCATTTTATCTCTGCCTAATATTGCTAGTCTAGATCTGACCTATAAAACAACATCAGATTATAACACCTCTAGAGGCTTGTTCACTGTTGACCCTCACATCCCCAATCTGGGTTTACCAGACATCACAACTTTCTCCATTGCTTCACAGCCCAAACTTTTTACTACCTAGTAAACTGTTTTTCAAGTAGCGTCACTAATAGGTGGCTTTATACCCAGCTTTTTAGTCCCAATTCTGTCATTTCTAGTCATGTTTAGGCATGTTTTTTGATTTGTGTTTTTACTTAGTTAGTCTTCATCATCTCCTCCCAGAGCCACCGAGAGAGTTCTACTGTTCTTTGTTGATATCAAAATAAATGAAGTTACGAAATGAAACTTTAAAACAATGAATTGCATTGGAGCAATTGACAACACGGGTATAAAGGATTTTGAAGGTTGTTACATTTTGAAATACATTTTTGCGTTTGGAATTACATTTGTTACTTTATTCCAAGTGCCTTCAAGAGACTGTATCGTCTTAAGAACACTGACAACAAATGTAGGCTACTATAAGTGTTGCATAGCCCCTGCACAGTTTAATGACCAACACGTAAAAGGCTCATGTAATCACTTCTTCATTAGATACAATCAGAATAGCAGACAATTTACCAAATAAAACAACACTGGACATATACTATAACTAAACATCAAATCAAAGTATAGAAGATAATGTCAACTATAATATAATCATGATTATAATCTTTCCACAGACTGAAAAGCACAGCACACCCTCAACCAAAGCACATCAAAGATAACCTTGACTGAAACATTATTACATTTTATTTTGAGAATGTGAAAGGTATGTGACTGATTCCATAAATAATCTACTTCTACCTTTTGGATTATTGGACCATAAAGCCCTGAAATGCTGGTCTGGGATGATAATTGTTTATCAATATTATATGTTGAACCCTTGTCAATGTAAGGCTCAGAATCTTTGAAACCATAGTTACTAAGAAATAGATTTTCGAGAGAAAGCAGCACGTAGGAAATTATGGGCCATCTGAGTAAAATTGAATTGGCCTGCTGAAAAGATCTTTCCATTTTAAAAACATTATGGAGGACATATCTTGGGTCAGTGTGAGGGATCATGAAGCATTAGCTAAATAAAATAAAAAAACCGATAAGTGTCTTATACCGGTTAAAATAAACCTTGATTCTTCAACACACAAAATATGTTGGTAATAACATGAATTATGTTGTCGCATCAATTGCATAAACTGTATTTCATTAATAACATGCAGCAATATTTTTCCTTCCTTCAGACTTTGAATTTGAGTTAAATGTGATCAAAGTCCCATAGTTCGGTGAGTCAGACAAAATGGAGAGATTTACGTGGTGGTCATGTTGTTTTTAAATCAATCCTTTTGTATGATCTTAACTGTTGAAGAAAGACATATCTCCTCTTTCATAGATTGCATGGAGCATAGTGTTCAGTGCATGCTCTTTTTCAATAAAATGTCTTTTTACAGGGTCCGTAATATAAAACACACACAATGACTTACAAAGCCAGAGGATACTGCTGAATGTATCGAAGAGCCATGAAAACGTCTTGGTTACGGATGTATCCTCATTTCCCTGATGGAGGTAACGAGACGTTGTGTAGAACCGACAGATGGGGTTCGCCCTTGGGAACCTATCACTTCGACTTGTTTAGTAAAAGGCCAATGAAATTTGCGAATTAAATTTTCATGCCGGGCGGCGGCTTTAGTTTCACTAACAGCGGTGCTGTAAGGCCACTGGGTAAGTGCACTCCTAGAATGGGAAACGCACTACAGAGACCACTTCCTACCATCGGGAGGAGTCCTAGTGGAGACACCCGCATGGTCTCACTGTCAGGGGAGAGCTCATGGGAAAAATATGTGGACTGAAGTGGTTGACCGCGAGGTGGAGGTCCACTTTGTTCTTAGACACTATCCAACATTTTCTTACACCTGATTTAACTATAAACATTTTATCTGATTACAACACCCTGAGATGTCACCACTGGAAAACTGAAGAAAATGTAGTGATCCAAAAACAAATACTGTACCACCTACTCTTACTAAGCTACTTATGTAAACCCCAAATGACAGTCGACACAAAAACATTTCCTGTCCAAAGTGAACTGAATGGTTAATGTGTCCAAACAGGTCTAAGAGCACTCAAGTTCATTAAAGATAGACCAGCAGAATCAGTTCAATGTTTTCAAATAAGAATATTGATGAATGAAGACTCACTTTTGTAACGTGGCCATTTGCGCAGAATCAGTTTACTGTGCTTTTATCTATTGTGTTCAACAGCCTGACTTATCTTGGGAGTTTAATAGGAAGTAAAATTTGTGGAGATTATTTGTTATTCCAGCACCTGAACAGTCAAATTTTGCATCTGAAATGCTAAGGCAAAAAATCCAACTTAATAAAAGGAAAGGGCAAAACAAGCATCACAAAATCAAACAAATGTTTTGTACAGAGGTGGGATTGTATGATTTCAAAGATAGCTGAATTAGCAATTTCTGAGAAGACCCAATCTGCTTTTAAATGCATTATTTCAAAATAAATAGTAAAAAGTGTACATAGCATTTTCGTTGTGATGTTATGAAATGTTCTGTGCATCAATGAGCCAGTGTGTTTTGAACTGGTTGTGGTGAGCTGTTGTTGAAAAGAAAGTCCAAGGGCCACAACTGTCCCAAACTGTCCCTGCTGAGCGCTGTGTCCTTGTGATAGACCTACCTTTTGGAAAGGTACCCTGGGGTCATCTCACTAACCAATCATGAAAGAATAGTTTGAAGTACTTCATTGTTACTTCATTTCTGTATTATTAACATTAATATTTTTAAAAAGACACCTGATAGTCTAATTTTGCTTAGACCGGTCTTATGAAAAACAATGTCCCTATTTATTTGTCTTGACAATTCCGTGGTAATACTCTGAATTATGTTTGCATGTCCACTTGTATAATGTTAACTTTGATTTCATCTCAGGGTCACTGTCCTTTACAGTCAAACGTTCCTAAATGGCGCAATTGAGGAGGTGAACTCTGTGTGGCAGATGAAATTACCAAACTTGCAGAAGATGCCAGTCCTGATGGCTATGACGACAAAGGAGTAAGTAGTTGTAAAATATATAATAAATATCATGTGTAAAGTATATAATTAAAATTCAACAACAGGCCAAGCCCCATTCAGATGAATTATGCAATGTTTTTTCCTTCGCTTCAACTCCAAAACAGGCTTTTGTGACATTTACATCTCAATTCTAAGAATTTCGTACACACCTCTGCAATTTGCAATTTGGATATCATGTGGTTAATAAGACAATAGACACAAATTGTTGGTATACTGTCACATTTTTAAACACAATGGGCTACTTGCATGATGCTCTTGATATTTTTGGAAAAAGAATAATTGTCTTGGAATCAAACATTGACATTACTAGTGCTATGTGCTACTAGTAATGTCCATGTATATGTCCAGAGCTACAGAATATATAAAGCAAGATATAGTTTTTTTAAGAATATGAACATAGTCAAATATATCTAAAGACATAAAACCAAGGCATGACTAGAAAACTAAAACTTTATTGCAGAGGTAGCACAACATTCCTACTCCGACAGACTTGCAATCACATTCTAATTAGTCCAAAAGATGTGGAGGAAGTGTTCACTCTTTAATTACATCTCTAAATCACACACAGCTCATCTTGTCAAAACTCTTTCAACCTTGATTGTCTTCTCATTCACATGATATGTTTTTCAAATCCCCCAAGTTTGGAAAGTTCAACTTATATATTTACATGTTGTGTTGTTATCTTTATAAGTTACAGCTAAACTAAGTTTTATAATTTTGTAAAAAGGGTCAGTTTCGGTCATCAAACTTCAGTTCATTTTGTAAGTACATGTCAATAATGTAATTTAACCTGCAAAATTAGAATCATGGACAAGGTTGATTTATTACATATTTTCTGTTGAAACAGGATTGATACACATATCAGGTTTAGGTGTGTGTACACATTATTTAGTTAACCCTTACAATAACATGAAATATTTACCAAAATCAATACTGTACCCTGTATAGAAAAAATTGAGGCAACATAAAATAATGAGACTCACCCTAACCCAAACTTGTCCAGTCAACAAAATAATCTTTGTTAGAAACGTGTTTAGGCTAATTTTGTTCAGTATATCCAAAACAGACATTTGACTCCTTCACTATGTTCTAGTTACTTATTTATCTTTGTAGGGAGAACAGTAGGCATTTATTCTTGAAAAATGTATTTACCTCAATCCTGAGGTATGCTGTACTGTAGTTTACAATAAACTACTAAATAAAATTTTGTTTTTAAAAGCAATCTCCTACTTTGCAAATGCAAAGAAAAAAATAAAACTCTTGTTTATTTTGAGATGATCGTGCGTAAACTAGCTGGTGGCAAAAGTACAAGGATCGCAAACATCTCCTTTCAGTTCCCAACGGCTTTTGCACACTTCAGTGGAAATTAATTACAGTGTGTGGGCGCCCAGTCACTCGGTTCTCCATTCAGTGTGTCAGTGCCTGTTCCTGAATACAGTTTACAATCATGTCATTAAAAAACAATTACTTCAGAACATTCTCCTCTCTACTTTCTCAGTGCTTGTCTTGCCTTTGCAATTCTATTTAAAGACAAGGCTTCCCAGATTCAAACATTGTACTTTTACTTTAACATGAAACACCAATTGTCATTTATGTTGACATAATTTACTCACCCTTGTGTCAATCCACAAAAATAGGACCTCTGTTCATGAGAACACAAATTAAAATACATTTGAGGAGATCGAGCCCTTTTGTCTCCTCTATAAACAGCAACGCAATTGAAATTCAAAGCACAGAAAGTGAGTTAGGACTTAGTTAAAATGTGACTCCAGTGGTTCAGTCTTACTTTAATGAACCAACGAGTAGCCAATACTTTAGTGTGCAATAAAAATGAACAACTTTATTAAACAATTTCCTGACACGCAATGCGACGCATACAAGGTCAGAAAGCTCCCGGACCTCATCAAAAATATCTCAGTTGGTGTCCTAGGGTTGTGAAATGACTTAAGGTTGAGTAAATTATAACAGAATTAGATTTTTTTGACAAAGGGTCCCTTTAAGGTGTTAGTGGAGCTAGCAATGCCAAGGTCATAGGTTTGATCATAGGGGATTGCACATAGTAAGAAACGTATAATACAAGGCAATGTAAATCGCTTTGGATGAAAGCATCTGCCAAATGCATAAATGTATGTTCCCTAGTACTAGAACATCTAATTACAATATTTCTGAGTTCACTTTAAGGCATCATGAAGCCTAGAGCCCTGAATGAGAGGATTGGACTGAAGACTGACGTGGAGTTGCCATGTCTTCTGCTGGACAGATGTGTCTTTGCCTCAGTAGTGCTTTGTCGGCAGTTTATGCACATAGCATCTCGTTCCCATTTTAGGGCACCAGGCATACGCAATCTATAAGCCATAACATCTGTAATTCAATGGGAAAGGTACTGCTTGGTGAGCACTTTTGGTTAAATTAGACCAAATCCTGAGAGGACTCATGAGATGTGCTCTAGGACTGAAAGATTAACCCCTGCACTTGACACAGAAGACCTCTCAGTACAAGAAGCTCCCAGGGAACGTCGTGCAGGAGAGAAACCAGATCCGAGAAACAGACTTAGGTTGGCCAGGACTGATGGGAGGACTCCCACTAATGGACTCAGTCTAAGTTTTGTTGGCCCATCAGTACCATGACATCCAGTCCCAACTGAGCTGAAGGAGTGAAACCTAAAGGGCAAGGTAAACTCCCACATCCATCTCTGTCACAGGCACACACGTCCGCACAGCTTCCAAAGCATACTTTATATGCGCGGACCATGAGAATTGTTTTTGTAAGTCAAATAGCAGGCTGAACATTCATTAACCTTAAAGGAACAATGTGGAGATTTTAGCTACATCTAGCGGTGAGGTTGCAAATTGCACTGATCCCTTTGGAAACACTCTCTCAAGAAGGCGGTTTCGCTTCTTTGTAGATGGAGATTTCCATGTGAGGGGACCTGTAGTGTATGTAGATAGAAATTGTTAGTTCTAACTTAATAAAAACGCTTTAATAGTAAGGTCTTTATACACCTCTGAAGACATAGTTATGTATGTTATATTGCATTTCCTGTCAGTAGATCCTCCTGAATATTACACACAGCACTTATAAAAGCTTTCAAAAGACAACATCCTTTTGTGTAAGTGTGTGCAGGAGTGCATGTGTGTTTCATTGATGTTTTAACTTACAATTTCAAAAGAATATGAACTCAAACTCACAATCCCCATAAAGCTGGAGACCTTGAATAGCATACAATGATTAAATAAAACTCTCTTCAAGGCGACAGAGATCAATTCGGAATTTGTGTGGAAAGGACTCTTCATTCCCTAAACATCCAGGCATTGAGCAGTGCTGCACACCACAAGGACAGGAGAGAATCCTTTGTCTGGCCTCACTATGGTATTCAGTAGATGAGTTACCATCCCTGAGCCTACAAATGACAAAATGTGCGCCGAGTACACCAAATAGGGGAGGTGTTATGCGGCCAGGTGAGACCATGTAAACCATTAGTCATTGTCCTGGTTTGGGTAATGGTTTGGACTGATTACAGGAAAAACAGGAATTCTTTGAAAGGTACTCTGCCAGTCAGTCATAAAATGACCCCTCAAACAAGCAGAAATAATTGCAGTCTAAAGCCCATTGCATATTGAGTCCGAAATTTGCGTCCGAAATTTCTCCACGTTAAAAAATGAGGTTGTGTCAATCAAATTTACACACTGCTCCGATATTTGTCTGTCATAAAAAAATTGGACCGTTTTTAGCATACGTCAAGCATTTTGAGTGGCATTTTGTAAAAATTCAGAGACACCTTACAAACGGGAGCCAAATACAAAAAAAACGCATATGAAAATTTCGGACTGTATGTGCAACTTAACAGTTTAGCTTTCTTCAAACAATGCAGCCATTTTTTTTTTTGCATTATCTATATACTTGATTAGGCACTTTTTTTTGATTGATTTATTTTTTATATGCCGAGCATTTCACTTTGCCTATCCAGAGACGCACAATATGTTCTTGTATTTCACTGTGTTAAAAAGCATGCATGAATTTTAAGCCTCTTTAGCATTTTCTTGTGAATACAGTCATTAGCATCAAGGACACCAATTACATTACCTCCGAAAAATCACAGGCTATTTACTTTTTCTGAATAGCCATGATTTTATACAACTCTTCCCCGGGTATATCATACTTTTGAAAAGGAAAAGGTTGAAGCAACGTGAGGTGATTTTTTTATAATGAATTAATTGTGATTACTACAACTTACCATCTATGGACCATTCTGAGACTCAAATAACAGCAAATACATACAAACTTATACTATATGGACAAAAGTAATGAACAGGTTTAACTACTTTAGCCATTTCATGAGCAAACATCTTTATGCCTCAGCAAATAAAAATATTTTGTGTTCATTTTATATCAACAGTATTGGTAGGGCCCTTTTCAATTCCAACATGACAATGCAGCTGTGCCCAAAACAAGATTAAAAAAGAAATGATTGATTCAGTCTAGTTTGAAAGCACTTAATTGATCTGCATAAAGCCAAGACCTGAACCCAGCTGAACGCCTTTGGTATGACCTGTAGGTTTTGAGCCATCAATAACTGGGGACAAAGGGGACAGTCATTTCAGAACAGAAAACGCCTTTCCAAAACTGTTGGAACAAAGATGGGAACAAAATTCTTTAATATTTTTTTATGGCGTAGCATTACATTATTTTGTGTTGATGGATTAAGTGTATTGTACTGTATAGTACTATATTTACTTACATCGATAAATGTAAATGCAAATTGGAGCATCCCAATACTTTTGTGTACCTACATACAGTATTTTTACTCAAAGTGTATATAAGTCACATTAGATGCTTCACAATAACATGGTAAAATATTTATTAGGGATAAAAAAATCTTTAGCGTGTAAGTATGAAGTATCAATATTGATTTCTGAACATTCTTTGCCATTAAATGTAATTAAGGGCATGCAGTCTTGCAACAGATGGAATGGCCCTTATTGGAATGACAGATCTTGTTTCACCATCAAAGAGTCAATCTGTATTAATAGACACAAATACCTAGATCTAAGAACCTAGATCAAAAGCAAGATCAAAGATCTAAGAAGCCTTAAACTTTGGTAACATCTCCAAGATGCTTGGTACAACCAACCTGAAAACCACAAAACTGTGAAAATGTAGACGCATCCTTTGTTTTATGCCTTGAAGTAGTATATATAGGCACAGAAAAAAAAATATTCTTACAAGTTCAAAGAATATAACGAAATGATAATTTTACAAAAAACCCTATAAATAGTAAAATCTGATAAATAGTCTCTGAAATGCTCTCTTTCTGCGGCTGTATATTGTTTTTTTTTTGCCTGTTGTTATGCACTGGTACTTTAGGATACAAAATAATCTCTTCCAATGTCATTGCAAAAAAAGTTAGATAGGAAATGTGCTGGTGTCTGCGCCAATAGCCTGGTGGTTAGTCAGAGTCGCCGCCAGACCACGACTGACAGGAGGGCAAGTGGCTCCCAGTGGGGGGGCACACAATCAGCATCATTAATACAAAAAACATGAATGTGCGGCATAATGACGCATCATAACAACCGGACAAGATTAATCTTTTTTTACAAAGTAAACACATAGGCTACCATTTTCATTTCCACTTTGTATAAAATTCTTTAAACGTTAAAACTTTGTATTAATTATTTTCAGTATGACATGAATTTAAAACTGTGTCATATGGACAACAACTCTGTAGGCGGGAATGTGTCACGTTACGGATTGACAGAACCCATTCGCAGGCAGGTAAATTTTAACAAAAATATTTATATAAACACAAGAACAGAACCCACGATGGGGAAAAAACTGTAAATAATATGACTAAGCAAAACCAAACACTTCCCACGAGGGGGAACAAACTTAGCAAACAATAAACTTCAGGATCATGCAAAGCGGGAACAATGACACTTCGACTACATGAACTGAACGACATGAATTCACGACAACACCCCGACAATGAACAGAGAAACAAAAGTGTATTAATAGGGAACAACAAACAAGGGATAATTACAAAGGAAGGTGGCGGCAGGTGATCGAGATTAAACATTAAGGGCGTGATTACGGGAGACAGGAGGGCGGGGCTGAGTCACATGACAGGAGGACACATGGCGCAAAGTGACAACAAAAGCCACGTGTCTCCACACATAACACATCACAACCCGAAAGACATGTTACTGTCACAACTCTGTTCAGGGAGTTAGAAAACTCCTGACAGGAAGGACAGAGTCCAAACATTATTGGCCCGCAAGTGCCCCCCTTGGCGCCGGCCCTGCGGTTATAGTGCGCCGACATATAGCCTTCTCACGGCGACCCAAATTCGATTCCCGTCTTGTGCAGTCCTTTGCCGATTCTGCTCCCCTGTCTCTTTTCTATCACCTCTCCACTATCCTATCACAATAAAGCCAAGAACACAATAACTATAATTTATTAAAAAAGAAATGTGCTGGACAGCATCTGCCAAGAATAAAGACATTTGTTAATTGAGAGCTTCATACAGTGGAACAAACAGTCCTGAATGAATCTCTTTCTAATCTCAATCCTACAAATTCTCATGTGATGCTTTCGGTGAGCTTTGTTCAGCTCCTTTGATGGCCTGCTTTCATGATTCCTATTACCACAGTTTCAGTAAATGGATGGCACCATATTTGATTGTGTTTAATTCAGCGTAACGCTTGAGAATAATACATTATTTGTTGAACATGCATTTTGCCAATCTTATTATTTTTATTCCCCACGAAAGACGATTCTGCCTAATAGACAGATGTACATGGTAATTGCATGTTGGGCCATTTTGCCTCTGGGGAGTTTCTTGGGTCAAAGTCACTTTGAGTAATAACACAATAATATTGGCTTAAATGGAACTTAGAAGGCACACGTTCAAAAATAATAATAATAATATTGTACCTCTATCGGTATGTTAATTGCTTTTTGGATGCCATGTAGACTCTGCTGATTGTGGTCACATTAGTTGTATGAGAAGGTATCTGCCCGTTGTGCGACACAATCATATACGCAAATAATCATATATTTCAAAAAGTGCGTCAGTAGAGGAGAATAAAAAATGCTGCAAATTGTGTTTTGGCTGAGACAGTATCTGTCTTAGGATCCTCTTGTTTGCTTTTATTTTAGAACATTATTACATTTCTATAAAAATGCTGTCAAATAGTTCTATCGTGCAAATTAAATTTTGTTTGCACATTGCAAAACTTGCCTGCATTTGTTTTAGCTCATACCCGTCTCTTTCAACAGCTTCTCAATGCTCCTCCTCATATAAATGATCCTTCTCTAAAATAAATATTGGGGGCAAAATAACAGTTTCTTCCTAATGAAATCTTTCGGTAGCAACACACCCTCATCCCAGCACAACCGAGGATTATATGCTGGATTGATAGGATTAAAGCTAACGTCTCAGGTAGCTTTGATTTTTCATTAGAAGTTACTAATAGGGGAGCAGAATATTCAGTGCCCTTCATGACTCAGTGTTAAACAGCTTTGATTTACCATCTTTACGCCACAAGTCATTATATTCTCTCCCTCAGGTATTGAATGAATTTGCCCGGAGACACAGGAACATCCCAGCAGGCTTTGTACTTAATGCTACTCAAAACCATGTGAGAATGGCAGAGAGATGTGGCCGCCCTGCTACCAAGGTATTGTGATCTGATTACATTCATTAAAAACCACAGGGTGCAATATGACCCCTGCAAAAGGGCAGGGGTTATGTTAGTTGGATATGTCTGATATGTCTAGATTACGGTCTGGGCTAAAATTACAATGCTCATCACCTTGTCATTTTCAATCACATATACACACTGTCGAACTGCATATTATTCTAACATAGTTGTTATTGAGGTTAGAACATTCCACCAAGTCACAACCAAATTACTGTGACTAGCAATGAAATGACAACAAATGGTGAAGTCTCAGACGGCACGCCCCTAGATACGTTGCCGTCTGTAAAAGTCAAGTCCACCTGAAGCATAACACACACAAAGAACTTTCTCGATCTGGTAAACTATGATTAAATTGTTTAAGTTTTCAAGGTTATTAGAAATGTTAAAAATGTATTTAAAAACATCAGTTACCCAGCTGTCTTAAAATGTTTAGTTAAATCAACACAAAAATATTAGTTATGACATTAATTTAATGCAAACGTGTTAACTAATAGTCAACTCCACCGCTGATGGCCATCAATCAAACGGGAACGCGAAATCATGTTAGGGATGAGGTAAAGTTTTATAATTGTTGCGAATAATTGTGGCCCATATATAAGTGACTGCTCGAAACAAGCTAGTGGCTTACCAGACGCTAGATACCACTTCCGCATTTGTCCACGACACTCCCAGCATTCCGACTGAGATATATCACCCTCCGAAGGGCCATTTGGAGTGACAACAATCATGGCCGCCATACTGAAGGGTCGTTCCAAACCGAAGTGCTCATAACAGCCACTTCAAAGGGCCCTTCAGATTGAAGGTTTTCGAAGGGTACAACTGATGGTCACTTCGGGCTCCCATGATTCTTTGTGCAGATTCTTTGCCTGGTGGTGGCGCCGCCTCTGTCACGGATTGCATAGAGAACCCAATTGCAGGCAGACAAAGGACGAGAAGGTGGGGGCGAACGAGGATTTATTTACAAAATAAACAAGACAAAAAGGTAAAACAAAACCAACAATGGGGATAAAACAAAGCAGGATACACTATGACATAAAAAACAAGAACACGGACTAACTAAGCTAAGGAAACAAAACACTTGACAAGGCTACAAGATACACTGACTATTTGACTTACTGAGACACTGGAAGACATACAGCATACATACAACAAACCAGCACAGGACAATGAAACATGAGAGGTATAAATAGGGGAACAAAGACAGGATAATTAATGGGGGCCAGGTGACACAGATGAAACACTAAGGGGAAGCTAATGAGACGGAAAGGGCGGGAAACACAGACGAGACTCGGGGAGCGTATGGAAAGCCAAAAGGCCAAAAATGTCTCTCCCCACATAAAACAGGGAATTCTGTTTTGGTTCTGCCTCAAGACCAAGAATTAGGCAGACAAGATAGGCAGAACCGTGACAGCCTCTTTATGTGCGCAGGATGATGACGCAGAAGGGCACTTTAAGAAGCAGTTGTTTGATCCCAACCACACTTTAACCCATCAAAGCTCTCTCTCCAGAGGGTAAACCATACAAAGGGTTTAGGGTATCGGGATGAACCCTTCGAAATGGAACACATGGAGCGTTTTCATGCAGTTTCTACGTCAGTAAAGGCGGTAACAAAGGGTAACGCGGATATGACCCCATCGACAGGTGACTGCACAGCCCCTTGTCACTGTTTAGAATGGCGATTTACCAACGATTTACAAGCAGTTGAATACATTTGAGATATTGTAACCAGTAAGCTGAACAAAATATATAACACTAGCCTAGCCTAGCGGTTTACTGCAAAATTGTTACAAACTGCACGTTTAAGGAAGCTGGGTAACTTATTTTTTTAAGTTCAAACAACAAATCATTTTTGCAGTGAGGGTTTTCAAGGTAAAAAATATTTTTTAGCTATAGATATCATCAGCAAAACTCATTACTGCTTCAGTTTTATTTCTGAAATAATCAGTATTTATAACTTCAAGATTGACTCAAATTCGGATCATATTTTTCTTCTCATTTTTGTGCACACAGCCGCAGTGTTATTAAACGGATTCCCCTTAAAATAATAATTAAACCTAAAAATATTAGTTATTAAATGAATATAATGACAAATTGTTATGTTAACTAATATTTTAAAGTTGAAATTAAAATCATTCAAATCCTCTTTCCTCTGAGGAATACAAAAGAAGATTTTGAAAAAGGTTTCAGTTTGTGTTCTACAACAGAAGTTAAATCGGCCCAGTGTTGTTTGATAACCTGCGCTGTTCAAAATATTTGTGTTCCTCGGGGAAAAAAAGACATGCAGGTTTGAAGTGACATGAGGTTGAATAAATAAGACAATTCATTATGTTTCGGTGCACTCCTGTTTATTTTAGCACCCATAACATTAAAACGGCAATTGATATGAACCTTGTGTTACACAAGACTGGGGATGATGGTCAAGTGCTGTCCAGAAATAGCTCAGACAAATAAGCAGCGTGGTGTTGTATTTAGCTTATTTTTTTGGTGTATTTTTAGGCTACGAATTAACAAGCGTAGCTAAAGGCTAGTTCTTTGTTTTGAAATGAGACATTATTTTTGAGTCTTTTGCGTGGTTAAGGATGTTTTTGAGCTTGCTTTATTTTTTTATCTGTGAACACTGACGCATTGCTGCTGCCTTGATATGATTTAAATGGATATGCCATTTTGTGCACTGTCTGCACACACAAAAACAGTTTTGCAATTTCATAACCCTAAGACAAGTTGAACCTCTTCCTCCTGCTAGACACAGACAGAATACATCTATTAGAATGTCTGAGGCCATCAACAAAACGTGTAATTACTTCAGAAAATGTAAGACTTGATCTAACAGATTATGTAGAGTTTATCAGTTCATTATATAAATGATTCTGCGAATTGCATTTTAGAACATGTATTTTCCCATATCTCTATAGGAGCCAGCGTTGCATGAAAACAGTATAACAGAAGAGAGTAAAGTATTTTAAAAACATAAACATCATTCGTAGGGAGGCACTTATTGTTCATGCAATTTGAATAATGAAGCTCTCGAAATAAACGCTGAATACTGCAAACATAATGCTAATCATTTCTTGCATATGTATGCCACCTTTTTCTTAATATCCATTAAAAATATAAAATTGTAGCCTACTCACTACTAGGTATACCAAGAGAGGCTATATGTGCTTGTAATTTAGATTATTGACTATACTACAGCACTTACTTCCTGAAGAGCATAATTGGTCCCTTTGTTTCTATTGTTATTTGTCTTGTCTGAACACAATCACGTATTCCACAGGTATTATTACCATCCATATAGACTGCTATGCCAGACTATAACAAGACTAATAATAATCATTTTGCAGTCTGCTTTTGGGATCGGATTGCTAGAAAGATCCTGCACCGTCTTTTGTGAGCAACAAACAGGATTCTGTGATATTGTTGTCAAAATAAAAGCTGTGATGCAGACACATCTGGTGTTTGTGGAACTGAAATCTGTTTGGCCACCTACTCTGCTTTTTAAGGGCAGTAATTCAATATCTTTATTTTGCGTTATTTGTAGGGATAAACATTTGCCATCGATAGGGAACTGGAACATAAATGAAATGAAATGAAGGATGTTCATAATAAAAATTTATTTAATTCTGTTTCATTTAATTTTATTTCTTTACCAAAAACCCTGATCATGTTCACAATTATGATTTGCATCAGTGTCGACTTTACGGTCATATATCTGAACTCAAATTTCTATTAACAGCGGATCCAGCTGACAGGCTTAAAGGTTTTTCTAAGGTTTCTCCCCAACGTTCGTAACAACCAAGTGAATTTGAAAGCTTACAGATGGGTAAATATGACATTGCTTTCTCACAAACATAAATCCTATACATTTTATCTTTTTTATCTTTTGTGAATCTTATAACAGTTTTCTAAGTCTTGGGATAATCTTCTTTTTTGTGTGTGTCATAAAACAATGTAAAGCACAATGTAAAGCACCTCTCGTGTTCAAACCTCTAAATGAACTGGACCGCTGCCATAAGTTCATCTGACAGCCCATATTTGTTCCACTTTACAAATCTTTGTTTGAGGGCTTCGTTCAAGTTACAAGTAATGGTCTATTCCCTATTTCTGTTGATAGCAACTGTTTGAACAAGGATATAACAAATCCTATTGCTTACTGAAAGACGTCATACTATGCAACTATCTCTAGGACCTATTGTATTATTGCTCCTGTATGACATTTCGTATTGCTCCTTGAACTCTTAGTAAGTCACGTTCGATAAAAGTGTCTGCTAAATGACAAAATGTAAATGTATGTAAATGACTATGAGAGTTTTACTCCTGAACACTACAAAGAAAATAAATGCTGTGGCACTAGCACTGTGTGCTTCTGTATGATATTTGATTTAGTTCTTGCAATCCTTGAGAGAATTCCGTTCAAAGTGAGACAGAAATAACAGCAACAGATGTTAACGCCACTCCATCCCCTCCATATCTTTCACATGCGTTGCCATTTGTTTTTGAGCTTTTTTTATTCATGAGGCTTTTTCTAAGGGCTGTATTTATCATCATCATTTAAATAATTTCGTTTAAAGAGTACTTGTAAACTACAGCAGTTATATCAAAATGCCAGAGAATTTAAATCAATCGTACTGTATATTATCCCTCCTTCTTAAAGAGAAACAAACTCAGAGAGAAATGAATCCGGACTTTAGAAAAGAGTCTTAAGATCCACCTGCTAATTGACACAAAGGGTTTGCGATAGCAGGGTTTACCTATTCATCAATGTCAGGAAAATCTGTTCTGTGTTTTTTTCTTTTCTATTCATTATAGCTAACAAGCTTTCAGAAGTTTCTGTGCAATGAATCAAAACTGGATGCCATGACTGAGGAATTCAGAGGGTGCTGCAGGAAACCCGGCTTGGATACGCTTCCCTGTCTGGATGCTTTGAGAAGACAACCACGTCTGTCTCCAGATTTAACATTCTTTCATCCCAGCTCTGCGCAGGAGACCGACCACAGGGAATTGACAGGTGCTCATTTTGCATTCATCAAATATTCCGATGTGGGAAATTCTAAGAAGGCATTTTTATATGTCTCTTTTTGGAAGAAAGGCATTTCAGTTGTTCTGCTCTGTTATTATTTCCACTGGTATTAAAGAGGTGATAATGATATGCTAAGTAATAAGACGTTGCATGTGAAAGACGGATTAATGAATGTAGATTAAATGCAGTCTTTAGAAGCCAACTTGATCTTTATACCAAATACAATGGAAAGGTTTATCTTAATACACTAGCACTTTAAAGGGCAACAGTGTGACTTTTCATTCATCATTCATTGCGTAGATATATGATAGATGACTCGCTATGCTTATGAAGTAAAGGCCAAAAAACGGGCCTCATTAACATACAGCAGAGAACAGATTTTGGCTTTTTATCATTCGAATTAAGTCCAGATAATGAAGCTCTGACATATTTTTCAACACAATGCCTCTTTGATTTTCCACAGCCAAATTAAACCAAAGGTCTGTTTGGTTTGTAAGGTATTTTAAGACCAGCCTGCAATCCTCTGTGGTGTTTCCATAATGTTCCTGATATTGGTCTTAAATGTCATTTAACATTTGAAATGCCGGTCCCATTCATTTTTCGCTTTCTCAATCTATCTCAATTGTTTTATCAGCTCACAATTACTGTCCTGCAAATAATATCTTGTTTGAGCACTAAGCGTAAGAACAGGTCGCCCTCAAACAAAGATCTGAAACCATTGACCTTTCCTCCTGAGATGGTCAGCTTCAATTATAGAAGTGAGTCATGGCATGGCTCTGATCAGCACCTCTTGCCTTCATTTAGTGAAAATATAGGCAGTATACACGGCATGCTGTGCTGAATGAGGCTTATGAAGTCACTTGTGTGCATGGGTGGACAAGGAAGAATGAACTCTTGCTGTGGGCCAGACAGCCGTGCCGAGAAGCCTATGTTTAATTTATCTTGGGCTGTAATTAGATGAGCCACTCAACATGGAATTCGAATGTTTACCTCAGGACCTTGTGACATGTTCCCAATGATTTCAAGGCTAATACTGGGTCCTATGTCCTCCACCAGAAATTGGTAGAGTACTTAAATTTCAACAATATTAAAACGAATAATATTCACGTGCATGATAAGCCCTCCATACATGATATACATGATAAGCTCCCTTTTCATCCGTTACACTGCAGAACTGCACCATCTAGACGTGAAGTTTAAAACCTTCGGTTGTTTTTATAAATACTAATACGTTTTCAATACATTTACTTGCTGTAAGCATTATCCCAAATTAACTTTTTTATCTCTGAATTTAAAGCAGAGGTTTTTAAACTGTTGGCTCCACCCTGGAGCTCAATGTGCTGTGTGCCCCCAGGTGGTGTGACATGACAATGCACTTATTGAATTGTCATCAATATTTATTTGTTCATTTTTGTCTGTAATGCAAAGTGTAAGCTATATTTTAGCATTTACGAGCTATATTTTAGCATTTAGTATTAATGCTTTATACACACTGTAGTTCAAAAGTAAAAATGTTCGTATTTTTATTATATTTTGTTAATATTTTTATAATACTCTTTGCTTACAAATAGAAAAAAAAGCTGTAGGCATTTTCATCCAGATTCTAAAGGTGTAAGAAATCCCATGCTCAACTCGTATTGGCTGTTGCTTCTTCATTCGGTCCCAAATTTGTAATTAATAGAATGTAAGTGTGGCAATGAAAGAACTTATTCTGATAAAAATATATTTTTGTCTATAAAACAAATTCGAAGCATATGCTTGCTGATAAAAAGGTTTTTAGGATCATCATGAGAAACATTTCAGGGAAGTGATGAAAAATACATAATACTTGCAAAAATGATTTATGTGATTATGTCATTCTTTCTAAATGTTATTGTATATGCCTATGTGTTAGACGCTGCTTTGTAAACATTCTTCTAGATAAAAAATAAGTCATGTGTTTTTGTAAATATCAGAAAAAAACAGCTAAATTAATTTAATCAAATCTTTTAAAATCATGTAACTGTTTCAGTTGGACATATTAAAAAAATCATTAAAGATACAACAGTTTTCTAAAATTTACATATATTAAGTTTGTTCAATGAAATAAATAAGTATTTGATTAACAAATTATAATTTTATATATACTTAATATTTTTGGTGAATTCTAATAGAAATATTTGAGTTACAAAGGTTTACTAAGTTATAATTTTTTCTTACATTTGCTTAACATTTACATTTTCATTGATTTTAAAGCTTTAAAATGTACTAAATTTTGTGTAAATTAAATTGAGTGTAAATTAATTCATGTAAAATCACAGTTTTTTGTGCAAAGGAAAAGGGCCAGTCATGGGACAGATAAGTGCATATCAGCATCATTATTCCTGTTAGCTTGCTATATAGGAATATTGACATCACTCAAAATATGATAATACTTTATGTGTTTGTTGCTCAAAGTTCGTCAGAAGTTTGGACCATAAAAAAATGTTTACATTCATGTTTTATTTGAGGCATGTTTTATCATTCCTCAAATATGCAGTATGTGTGTTTCTATTTATTTTTCATTGGGTTGAGCGTGCATCTGTTTCTCTAATGCCTTCGATCACATCAAGGCCCCAATAAAATCATGAATAAAAGCATGTTTAATAGAGAAGGTGAGATGACTCCCTGTTCCCTTACCCTGTTTAGATGTCTCGCCACCTGATTTGTCTTCAACAGGTTTTTTTGCCATAAGAAATACATGCAGTGTAATCACCATCATTTCCTACCACCTTTATTTGTGACAACGCTTTTTTGTGCTCACCAGCAGGATTCTGTCTAAATCTCTTGAGACGTTTGAAATTACCCTTCCAAGCCTTTCTTCATATCTTTATTCCACTGCTGAATTCAGATTGACTGGGCGGTGGTTTTGAAGGTTTGTATCTTTTTGATGTCTGACTAGGTAATTTACCAGCACATTGTTACTCTGACTTCATATCCAAGGAGGGATTTAATTTGGGTTTGGTTGAAAATGAGATTTTGAGCTCTCAGCAAAGCTATTCTCACGATTACCATTGTTCCTTTGTTAATAATACAATACAAAATGTCATGCATTTGTGAGGAGATGTAGACTCCTTTGCATATGCTTTTGTAAAATGACCTGGATGAAATCATATTGTGTGCTATAATTGAAGCACCATCAGGACATCACTTCAGAGACAACAAAATCTGAGAGGTAACCCAATGCAAACCCTGCCACCATTTGGTTAATTTAGCCTTAAATTTAGCTCCTGCAAGTCCTCCAATTATCTGCTCTGCCGCTTGATTTTTCACATTCCGTAAACGGTGAAGAGTCACTGGTGAGAACACGTAATTGAAAGCTGTTAAATCAGAATCTTAACTGCGTCCATACCCAGGGAGCGAACCCGCATCATTAGCATAGTCATGAGGCTCTCTCACCAACTTTACAGTGTTGTGAGATTGCTTCTAATTTAGAAAGGCAGGATATCCGTGTACTTTCTATTTGCTAACGGGGTGCGTTTTCCAAAAGCATCGTTAGCCAACTATGGACAAAAGTTCCGTTGTTCCAGCAAAGTTTAACCATTTAATTAATCAATCGCAAGCAACATGGCAAAGTTGGGTGGTTGGAACTGCAGGTCTAAAGCTGTGGTAAGAAGCATCTGTCCTTATTGTTACGACATGTATACTTATATGCATCAGGCTTTTGATCAAAGTAAGCAAGCAACACGCAAGTGCATTCCATATCCATCATTCTAAATATATACAAATGTAATTTTTCATATTTTAGTTTGTACAGAAAACAGAATTGTATGAAGATTGCGCATGCACATGACCTGCATGCCCTATGACCCTGGGATATCCCTGGGCGGAATGACTTAGGAGGACGCTTATAAATGAATAAAATATCGTGAATATAACAACAGATAACAAAAAAACAACGTGTCTTTGTTCTGCTAAACACAAAGGACTAGGAAAAATGTCAGTAACCGAGCGGATCCCCCATTTACTGCTATAGAAGGGAAAATAATACGATTCAATGGGGGATGATATCTGATATTTGTAGCTATTAGACTCTTGTCTGACTTAACCTCTCATCAAATGTCTTTAGACGAAGGATGTTATTAAAAATGACAATGACACTGGGATTTAAAGTCAGTGATTTCCTTTGGGCACCGTCAATTACATCTGATGAAGAGGTCTTCTATGCATTTCTCCCTAATCGGAAATGTCATGTCCTCGCTATCTGAAATGTTTGATTCTCTTTAAATAAACTTTCCACCTGCTTCAAAGAGTGTTTGTTTGCTTTCCAGTGTTCTACTTGATCTTTCCAAGAGGCTTGTGGCATTTGAAGTGTAATTGTATTAGTCTGTCATATGAATAACCTTTACTTAAAGCGCAGCAATGTCCAGGATAAGATGATTTTAGTTTATGTTGTTGCAACGGTGTTTCGTCACAGACTGGTAGACTAGACAATTCAAATTTGAAATTTATTTTGATGTTATTCTATCAAGTTCTATCAATATTTTTGAATATTATTTAAAGAAATTACATTCATTTAGTTTTCCTAATAATTTCCTTATATTAAATTTGGTCTGCAGTAGCTGTAGTTTTCTCTTCATATTTGTATATGTATGTAAAGCGCTTTGAGATGCTGCTTTTAAAGGTGCTATGTAAAATAGTTTTTTATTATTATTATTATTATTAGAGGCTTATGCAAACCCAAGGTGTTTTACACAGCCCCATTATCAACATCTGAATGGAAAGGTCAAAAAGATGTTTTCCTTTCGCTCAGACTGCAGATATTAAGCCGTTTAAATAAAATCTCATTTCTGTATATGGGTTTCAGCATTTCCATGTTTTCTTGGCAGTTAGAAAAAAAAGCGATTTTTGGTAGAAAAGTAAAACTCAAAACATCAATAGGTTGACAATCACACATTTGAGACACGATGAACATAAAAAATGCAAAACAATGCATACTGATTAACCAAAGTGTTTAACAGATCAAATTCACATCATGCAGATAATTTCGACAACTGCCTCAATTTCAGAACTGTATGATCCCAGCAAACCTTGCAGTTACTGAGAGGCTAGTATCTTTGTCATTTTATTTTCACCCACACTCTTAACAGCACGAGGCCGGAGATGATGTTTGGCCTTATGTCCTCCTCTATAATAACATTGGCTTTAAACTACACAATATTTCACACCACCTCCCGGTCCCCAATGTATATTCATTGTATTTGGTCATATTTGAATAGTGCATAAGAGTCAGATTTTGACCAAACATGTGGAGATCGAATGTCTGTACAAAGATATAAAACATTTTAATAACAATATGTAAAAATGCAGAATTGTGAAGGTTTGGTTTATGAGAAGGGTTAAGAAATATAAATACAGCCACAGAAACCATTCCAAATGTTTGTTGAATCAGCATTTCTATGTATTGTGCCCATTCCAGTCCAGTGTCTGTTGAATTTCAACAAAATCGAACCTCATGAATGAAAAAGTCATCAAACATTCTACATGCAAATAGAAACAATTATTTCGTTTGGAATTTGGGACAAATATTGATAGTAATTCACAGGATAAAACAAAAATGATAATTTTACCTAAACACATATAGTAAGTTCAGAAAAACTGAAAGTGGTTATTATTTCCGCAGCTGTTTACTTTGCTATACAATATTTGACACATTTTATAAATTTGTGTGTTTGCATTTTACCTGACAGTTGCACTGTATCAGCTATTTATATAATCAAATATATAATATAATATATTCATATAATAATATTAATACCTTATAAGGCATGAAATGGAATACCTTTATTGTCATTAATTGTGTAGCTCTCTCATCAGTAACACAGGCATTATAAACACGAATAAACGTACGAGTCCACATATAAATGCATATGTACAGAAATGTGCAAAAGTACATGTTTACGTGATTACATTATTTTTACTTACAGCTTACCTTCAGACCTCTACTGTTTCACTCTATAGGGGAGTTGTGTGGAGGTCAAGCAATATGTCAACAGGCCCCCACTGGGCACAACACATTCTGTTTGGAACTGAGCTTCATCTTTGTCAACACTGGTAATGGCTTTGTCAGCTAGAGTGCAGACCTGAAGCTTTTCCTCTGTTAGCAAGCGCCCCTGTCTTGAGCAGAAGCTGTGATGTTGTTGACCCGGTTATTGAGTTACAGCTGGGTAGTAGAGCAAGTAATGTTACTAGCTGCTCTCTGTCCTCTCACACGCCAATCATTGATCGCTACATATGACTGGATATCTGAAGGAATTCGAAACAGTCGATTACGTTATAAATATAAAAATAAGTTTGCTATACTGAAAATAGTAAAGTATTCTTTCAATCTACTTCTTAGGTACTTCTTGGAATTATTCTTTACTAATCTGACTTTACTGAGAGAAAAGTATATTTTAAAAGTATAATTGGCCTATACTTGTTGTCCATTATCTTTTGATTGAGATATACTTACTTGAGTATGCTTGACTTGACTTGAGTATACTTGACTTGGCGTATCGCACTGTTTGTCGTTGAGACAGAAATTAAGTTTATATTTCTATTGGCTTATTGAGGAGAGGCAATATGCTTAACACGTATAAGCATCATATCTCAGCGTCAGAATGTCTCGGTGACTTGGGGCTCTGATTTGGACTTTTACATAATTCCGCAAATTACATCCTTACTTCCTTTGGTTTATACAGTAACAAGTCCGAATGCATTGGAATAAAGTAAATTAATGTGTGCAACTGAAATGCTTACTTAAGAATGATTATGTTTTTAACTTTATGTAGTTTAACTAAGCAATGAAATCGCTGAACTATAGAACGTGATTAAATTCAACATCTTTTTTAATCTGTACTTTCAAGTGTAAATTAGATGATAATGTTGGTAGACATGCACATTGTGTCATAGTTCTACCGAAAGGTGGAGTCGATGTGATTCTGAATTGAACAATGGCTGAGTGACCCTGCCCCTTAACAGTTTGTATATTATACAATGTAAAACATAACACGTAAATGGAAAATACAAATGCTGTTAATTCAAAAAGTGCAATTATTCCAAGTATTCCGAGGAAGAACAGACCGAAATGCGATCCCGTTCTTTGTCCACTGTGTTCAGATATATCAGTTCACAATATCAGTAAACACTGCTAATAATATGCAGTTGATGCATCTGGCTCAACTGGAGCTTAAGGCCAAAACCGCCTCTGGCATCTTTCTTCTATTAACAATTAGTGTTAATAGCATGTACAGTGTATATGCACTTATAAGTTATCTGCTTACTTCTTCTTTTATGTCAGGTCTCCTGTGTGACTTTTAAACATTATATTATATTTTATTATAAAAAATTAAAAATGTTTGGCCATAAAACCATCACATTCAATAGGGTGTCCTTACTTTTCACATGACTGCACGTTTGTTCATATTTAAGTACTGTAATGTGTATGTGTATATGATTTTCTTTACCTTTCTCTATTTCATTTGAGTTTTTAGGACTTCATTGTTATTTAATATTTGTTTTTTTATCCTGTACAGCTGCTTTGATCAAATTTAAACTGTAAAAAACGATAACTCTGTAAAAACACTTTATACCTCGAGGCACTGGTTCATAGCGCAGGGGTATGCAGGGGAATGCTGTTGAGATGTTCGCAGAGGTTTAATAACATGTCGCATTTGGGCGAAGTACAGACACAGCCCCTGAGTCATTGCGATAGACAGGTTAAATCTGGGTTCAAGAACTGATTCTGGAGAGTTTGGATCTTTTGGCTAGCTGGAGGAGAGTTTTATGATGGCTCTATGGGGGACATACACTCCGATGGATAACTGGATGAATCGCTCTAGCCCCAAGTTTTCGGCTGAGTTCCCCTTTCAGCTTATTAGAAATTGATGTGAATGTATTGTTTAACAAAAAATAAATTAGATCCAACATTAATCTCTTGAATTTAAATATGAATATTTTGACAAATGACATGCAGGACGTGTGTTGATGTCTCTCATTTGTTGATCTGGTGTCGATCTGATGTGATGTTCAGTCCACTATCAAAGACAGCAGAACATCTGGGTGAAAGGACAATAGAAAGTTTCAGTGCCGCCCATGTGTGAAAATGAAACATTCAATTCCTATTACTAAATTGCTAAGCGAGTAATAAAAAAATCAGTTCATCTTTAAACAGAAAATCGAATGGCGAATAAGTACACAGACCATAAGCAATCCAAGCTGTTTCTCAGTCTGTGAACTTTTTTCCACTTTAAGACACCTATTGATCAGAACAGACATTATATCTCTGGTGTATTGCGTAACCAGACAAAGAAGACCACTTCTTTCTTCTGTCTGGCTCAGTTCTGATGCAGTGCACTGCAATAGAGTTATAAAAGAACCACCAAGATTGGTTTGAAAAAACTGAAGTGAAAGCCACTATAACACATCTAAAGCATCTGAGCATCTAAATGGATTTTGTTAGTTGTGCTAAATATAAAACAGCATAGTTGTTGTATGCATGCTATGGATATTATTGTTAATGGTAACTATTATAATTATTATCCTATTAGTAGTTTTAGTATATTAATTGCATTTACAGTATATGTACTATTTTATAAATTAACACTATCCAAAATAATATTTTTTCTCCCGTTTAAGATTTTAATATTTTACTTGAATGCCATGAGAAATATTTTCTCATAATCCATCAATTAATGTCTCTTCTTCCGACCTCTCCAAACATTTACTGTCTCTTTGTCTGTTATATTAAAGGCTTTCCCTTTAAAGGATTGATCACTGAGCTACTCTCAGCATTTTGGTTCATTAAAGTCCCACAAAGCATGTAAGCGCCTTATTCTACATCTATAGACCCTTCAATCTTTAACAATTCTTATTTGTAGTGTTACTTTCACCTGTGTAATGTTGATTTTGAACACTAGATGGGGAGGTTGTGTCATATTTAATGTAAGCCAAGCAGCTGTTCCTAGGCTGGCATAAAAACCTCAATCACACCATTTGAATGTAAACTAGTTATTTTAGACTATTTACATATTTTTAACCTTAACCCTCTTAAACCTTCATGCAGCATTTTAAAGTATGTAACATGTATTTAGACAATAGCCATGTGTCACAAAATATAAAAAATTTGAATACATGCACGCAAACAGACACAAAAGAACACAGATAGAGACAAGGAGACCATTTAATAAATTCTGTTCATTTTTAATATTCATTTCCTTTGAAAAATATAAACTCTAAAATAATTTCAGCTGCTTCGTTCTAAAAGTCACAAAACTTGATTAAAAATGTATCAGTGTAACACACTCTACAATTAATATTTAGCATTGTTTAAATGTTCAAGAATATTCCCAGACGTGCTTTCACAATATATTTAATCTATTTCAGCTATGTACCCCCAAAAAGATAAGTTAAAAATGTATTCTTATACTTAAAAGGTTAAAGGAAGGTAATTTTCAATTGGCTACCTATAAAGATCTATATATTTCGGTTTGTTTTTGAAAGTGGGAAAGATATCAAATGATTGGAGGTTGTTTCAAAATTTGTTTAAATCAACATATAATACTTGAGACATAAAATAATACATGAAATATAAAAGATCAAGGCTCAGGGTTAACATGTTTGGGACATGCGCGCTACATCTGGAAAGCACATTCTCTTTCCCAGTATATAGCCATCTTCATTCAATGTGACTGTATCAAATTGTTGA
The DNA here is from genome assembly GCA_029783895.1 of Triplophysa bombifrons. Lineage (NCBI taxonomy): Eukaryota > Metazoa > Chordata > Actinopteri > Cypriniformes > Nemacheilidae > Triplophysa > Triplophysa bombifrons. Next base: position 31,384,113 of record CM056451.1, read on the forward strand.
TTTTGTGACACTCACTTATATAATATAACATTCATTCATTGACTCAAAATCACTTAAATAATGCACAAATAATAAAAAAAGTGTATGAATTTTATAACACAATATCAAGGATCTAAAATAACTTCATGTATTATTACAGTAATTGCAGGTTTAAGCCACTTGGGTAAATCATTTGCAGGACAAGCAGTTCCCGGGTTTACACATGTAGACTTACAGCAGGTTTGCATGGTTTCACTCAAATGCCCAGTAACATCTGAAATTACTTACTAGGCTTTATCATTATTAGTCCTATTAAAACATTTTTGGAATTAGGGCATAAATGTCATTTCGTTAAAGGAAACAAATGAAATATATTAGCAAAAAATCTGTAAAACAGCAGAATCAATAACATTAACCATCATTAACAGGTTAATCAATATCACAATACACTATTTCATAAATGTTCTCTATTTCATCATAACAGAATTTCTTGAATAATTTGTTCAAGATGTAAACTTAAAAAAATTATGCTGTGCAAATAAAAATGACGGTACTCCATTTTACAAAATGCCTACTATGTAAAAGGGAGGTATACCAAAATTAAAAAATAGTGACACTAAGTGAATTTGGTAGAAAGATGAGTTCTGCGTTGAATTGGACGGATAATAAAAGGAGTAGTTCTTTCCATGCTGTGGAAAAACAGCTACAGCGTTGTTCTAAAGCTCAGCACATATGTGAAACAATGAAGTGAATTGCATAGTAATTTAGGGATTACAAATTGCAAACCATAGTAATTACAGTAAGTGAGTGGAAGACAAGCATTTCTCAAGCCATTCTTAACACCTCACAGAAAGTATCTTTCATGGGAAACAGTCTTTAAAAAATCCCTTGGCAAACTGGCGTTCTGCACATTGAAAGAACATAGTGGGATAAAAGAGCTTAAAAAAATCTGTCGCAGTCTGGAGGAAAAGCTAGATGGAGGTCTCGGACCCACGACTCCCCCAGTAGAAGCCATTGTTGTCATCTGGATCCATGTCTATTCTAATCTGAGGCACATTTAACGGCAGTCTCTCTGAACTGAAACACATCCATTAGCAACAACATGAGCAAAAGTTCATCTTTTAACATAACACCAGTTATTTGTTAGCATTTGCTAGAACCTTTGGTTATGCGGTTCATTCCCTTGCAGTCTAAACTGCAACCACCCATGAACACAATGCATAATAACTTAAAGAGTACACAACACGAGATCATGATAATGACATTTCATGCAGTGTGTACTGTTGCCGTGTTTGAAAGTAAGCAGTCTGCCGGGTTGTAAATCCGAAGGTGAATGAATAACAAAGTTATTGGTTTGGAAGTTAGGGAGTCGACTCTGAATCACCCAAACGAGTCGTCCCTCGTCCGATTCGCGAACCGCCGCGGATTTACTTCACTACATATAGTCCCCGCCTACGTTTTGCTAGGACTGCTAGTGAAAACTTTGTAGCTTGTGAGTCTCATTCGCGATAGACCAATCACAGTAGACTAGACCGCGGAACGAATCATTTGAGAGTCAGTCAAGAAGTAAGGTAAGAATAACTATGAAATAATAGTGTTTCCACACCTTCTTGTCGTTTGACACTACATAAACCAAAGTAGGACCTTAAAAATCTGTAGTTATTTACTCTTTACATAAGTTATGTACATAAGCTTTAGAGATGCTTACCTTGACATCGGGCTGGTCTCAAAGTAGCGACGCTTTTCAGCATGATGAATATCGGTCAAGGAATGAAGGGGACTTTTCTCCTGCAAGAATTAAACACAGGGTCCATTTTTAGCATTGGCCTAGCCTAATGGCTGGTTAAAAACAGACACCATAAACCATCATTATGCTTTTAGCAAGTGTCTGCGAAATGGTTTCAAAAAGCATCCCAAATCCAAGTCATGCATGCCACAAACATGCGAAATCAAAGTAAACTGAAAAGCGAAAGTGAGAGAAACATAAATGATTAGGACAAGACAAGTAGAGGTCAAGAGAAGATGTTATAGAAGAATTAGTGGCACCACATACAAAAAAGAAGAAAAGGCAAAACAGACATGGTGAATCATGTGTTAGAGAGCATCTCATTGGTTAAGGGTCCCCAGGTCTGCTCTACTCACTGTCAGAGGCCTTTTCACCCAAAAAAGGCTCTTGCTCCATCATGTCCATTGGGATTTTAATGCTGGGGACGTTCTCATTGAAAGGATAGTCAGACTGCACAAGAAGACATGGCCAAAAAGCTGAACAACAGTGCTTGCAACAGTAGTTTCAACACAGTATCAAATCAACCACAAAACATTTTTTTGATGTCAGATGTCTGGTCTTAAAAGCCTGGACTGGCCCTTTTTTCGTTTTGTGACTTCATTATCATCAGCGCTTCTCGGTAAAATGCAAAGTACAGTTCAATGAGACAATATTCTTGTTAGTAAACAGTAAATAAAACAGTAAATAAAATGCAGTGTATAAAGTAAAAAAGGCTGCTCCAACACTACGTTTCTAGCAGTTGTAAAACTAAAAAGTGACTATGATGGATGATTCATAATTTATGTCTCTTAGTATTTAATTAGTATCGGTAAGATTAAATGAATAAAAATAGACAAAATTTATGTAAAATGTGTAACTAATGAAAAGTAAAATCAATAAATGCAGGGCATTACAATTGAACCTCCTTTCTAAAGCTTGAAGTCTTTATTATACTAATATACAGTATGATCAGCAGCATAAGATCATGTCTATTCAGCTTTATCTCAGGAAAGCAAAACATACTAAAATGTATGAATGACATTGTGTGAGTTCATATGAATCAGACACCTTGTAATATAGTTAAAATTGCTGTGAGATTGTGCTGGTAGATTTCAAGACACTCACGTCTTCCATATCACTGTCTACGCTCCCTTGATTCTTCTTTTTCTTTTTTTTCTCATCCTCTTTCTTTTTCTTGTCCTTCTCCGGTATGACATCATCCAGAAAGCTGAGGTCTTGCTGAGAAAAGACATAGTCCAATGCCTTCCTCACAGCAACCAAAGCCAAGATCTGACCAATGAAAACACTTAGTTTAGTCACTCTTAAACATTTTCACTAAACATTATCAAAATGCTGGCAGAACATTGTTTATATTGGAAAGGTTGGAAGACTGCTGCGTGAGAGGATGCTAGACAAGTTATGTCAGTTAATGAAGCTGGTGCACATCCCTACATAAAACCAACTATGTACCGTACACTTTCATTAATTTCAATGTGTAAAATGACTCTTTATTTTGCAAAAGACATTGAAATAGACAAATAAAACATTTTCACGAATCCGCACTCCTAAAAAAGATGACAAGTAACTAACCATAACTGGAAAGATGATAGCAGCCACAGTGGATTTAAGGACCCATAGAAGTGCGAGGCAGAGCACTTGCACAAAGGTGAAGAGATGGACCTTTCTCAGTGGCACGTGCCGCAGGTAGATCAGATCTGGCTGGTGTTTGGCAGGCATGAGGAGCAGCTTCAGCCGGTCCATAAACTGAGTACAAAAGAGCAGAAATTGAAATGCCTTAGTGTACAGTCAGTATTCCAGCAGATCAAACCATTTAAATTAAGCCATGAATGACCTCCTTGTCTTGATATTTTGTTTATAGGAAAATATATAAAAAAATACACATATTTATTTACAATATAGCATCTATTTTCTAAAGTAGATTCTAAACGTGTCCCATTTTATTACGATTTAAGAAACTGTTTTTAAATTTCAGAAACTGAATTTGAAATCCATCTGGGCCTAGAGGTGCCTAATGGTAACCCACCTGCACTCCATTGAGCGAAGCAACACCCATGTAGAGGAAAACTCCATACAGCACCGGCATGGGTATAAACTATGTGAAAGAAATGAAATCGTGCTATAACCAAATCTCAAATCTCATTACAATAGCGTTATATTACAAGCCTTATATTACTGGCGGAATCATTACCTTGAGGATAGGAGACATAAAGACAGATAAACCGGTGAGAATAAAGACAAAGACACCAGTGACTCGCTGTTCCCTAAATGAAAAGAAAGAAATGATATTATATATAATATATAAATAAATATGACTACAAATGTCTAATTATGAATAATCGTTATATTTATATACAATAATTAAGTTTATTATTACATGACCCAAATACAGCTAGTTCTGTTTTGAAAAAAACAGGCTTGTGTACATTTGTTCAGCTTACAGCTGTATCAATAAAGCCCCCTGGAATTTAATAAAACAAGCAGACTTTTAAACAGGCACCCCACTGAGCCAACCTCTGCTTTGTTGTGCGCAGAAATAGCGAGAGACATTCATATTTTACGTTTGTACAAAAATTCAGTTTCATTCGGTTCACCTTTCAATTGCTGTAGAACTTACCTGACACCCAAAAATTTGGGCTGCTCTCCAGGGGCGGAGGTCTCTGTCTCCATCTTTAAGCTGTCAATGTGAGCGATGGAAATAACCGTAGCAGCTACATACCAAGGCAAACCCATAAAAGAGCACACTACCAGCAGAATGGCAACCCAGAACAGGTCCAGATGGTATCCTGCACCTTTCTGATGAAGATAAAAAAAATTGTTACACCTTTGCCAATGTATTGCGTGTCAATCAATATGTGACAATCATGGTTGTGTTGATTGATAATATCATAATTTCATTAAACTTCAAAATGCTTTAGGTTGCTTGAGTGTTAGACATTCACATCTCAAAATACGCTTAAAAATGTTGCGCAACAAAAGTACTGGTACAGTGCACAGTGTCACAGGGGCAGTGTTATTCACACAGAGATGAAAGTACAAGTTCCACGGCGAAGCATTATAGTGAGAGGACACAATGTTTTAAAGCCATTCTCACATTACAGGCCAGAAGAGAATGAATGGGTTGCTTTTGTCTGATTTCCAATTCTACTTATCTCCTATTCAGAATTTGTTCCTTTTTGTTGAATAAAACCGGGAAGTACAATGAGTTTAAATGACAATAAAAATATTAGGAAAATAACTCCCTTTTATCTCAAGACAGGCTCAAGGTATTATCTTTCAGTATATTATCACAAACTGAAATATTTTTTTATTTAATATAAAATGTACGGTTACACATTTTAATGTTCCTGTCTTACAGTGAAAATATACATTTATTACTGAGTAATAAAAATGAACTACATATACTTACTACAGGATAAGGGTTTGGTTTAGGGTTGGTTACATGTTACCATGTGTAATTTATAGTAAATACATGTAACATGTGTAACAAGGGCACCGTAAAATAAAGTGTTACAAAATGCACAAACATTAATTATAAAAAAAATTATTCTAGCTTGCACCAGTATCACTAACCATCTGTTTTTTGACCCAAACTGCAGACTTTAAATTTCCAGACAAAAGATTAAAAGCCTCTATTTGTCAGAAACTTTCTGTAAATATGTCAGTACGGTTGCCCACGGCACTGCAAGTATTTCCTGTGGTCCCGGGTGGTTCAAAGTAAGCGTGCTAAACCATCTGGTTTGGGAGAGAATTACACAGCAGACTCACGGCAGGTCTACCTTGAGCTTGTGCTCCTTGCGATTGACGATGACAGCGGTGATCTGCTGATCCATGAAGAGCAGGATGGTGACCAGCAGGGCGGGCAGAGCAGCTGCCAGGTACACCCACCAGGGGTTAGCTCCGAACGGCGGCACAAACCAGCCACGGTTTGGGCTTGTTGGCTTGAAATGTGAGAGAAGTGTGGTTTCAAGATCAAAGAAGTTTGCAGTCAAGACATTTGGCGGGGGTGATTTTGTAAATCTTGAAATGCTTGAAAAGGTTTGAAAAAGGTCAAAAAAATATATTCTGTCATTATCTCACACTGGTGTCACACATGCCGTTTCCTTGAAACACAAATGTTTTCTATAACATTTTTTTATTTGTATGGTATTAAACTGTTCCAAACAAAAGCCAAGCTGCATTTATGTTGTGTCTACATTCAGAATGTTAAAAGTTCCCCAAACTAACATTGTTTTCCCACCATAACTTGACAAGAGTGATAATTCTTCAAAACTGTGTACTTTTGTGTTCCTTCGAAAAAAATCAGCATATAGTTTTGGAACAATGAGGGTAAATAATGACATATTTATATATTGTATACTGTATAATAGAACATGCCTTGAAAAGGTACTTACCTTAAATTCAGTTGGCACTATGAGCTTTGGTGTATCCACTCCAATAAGAGCATCCACACCACAAAAGATCAAAATGGCCAGGATTATGGCAAAGTCACTTATAAGCTTCCTCACCTAAATAAAAAAAAACTTTTAGGAACCAAGAAGTGTGGATTTCATCCACTTGTACCGTCCTCTACAGCTACAGTATCTAGCCCACTTACAGTCGTAGGAAAGTACGAGCTGAACTTGAATTTCTTCAAACACATGGAGCAGGTGTAGGTGCCAAAGAAGAGGATGAAGGACATGAGGGTGACATCGGGGACGTAGTCACAGGCCTTGCCTACCAGCTCCCCTCCATATTTCAGGCATTCCTTTTTCGTTAGGGATGACCAGCTGGCATTTAAGCGCTGCATGAATGACACACACATTCATTTGAAAAACTTTTCTAGAAGATCAACTCTACAGAGGTCTAGATACAATTTATACCGTATGGGGATTTTTATTAAAGCATGTGAACATTAACGTTACACAGTAGACGTGCATGGCAAATATCACAATATACACTGATTCAAAGGTATAGCTGAAAGATTTAACCATTATGTAGGGTGACCATATGAGCCATTCTTGCCAGGATTGGGGAGCGTCTTCCGGGAGTCGCATTTGTCGGCCGCATACGTCATCGAGGTTCATTATTTCAGGTTTTTTTTATGAAGGCAGTCGTTAAATTTCAAGGTAAGAATGACTACAATGAACTACAATGATTATACGTCTTTAAGCGATGTTAAATGTTAATTTTATAATGCTTTTCTTTACCGAAATGTGAGAACCACGATGGCGTATGCGGTTAACAAATGCGACTCCCGGAAGATGCGCCCAAATCCTGGCAAGAATGCCTCATATGGTCACCCTACATTATAAGACTTGTGTGATAAAATAGCTTCTATGCTATAATATCATTATAACACCTCTAAACCCAGCAACTTACAAACAAGAATACAATTTGTACACACAAACGATACAGGTGCTTTAATTCAAATACATGCTCAACATATCTGCTTTTAAATCCTCTTGATCTCTGACACTGTTTACCTCCATTCCATCATGCCACAAATGCTATCAATTGAGCTTTTATTAAACCCAAAAAAGTTGAAAGATATTAATCTTTGAAAGCAGACGTTTTGTTGTCTTTAAACTCTTCGAGGTTGTACACCGCTTGTGTTATTGTTCAGATTTAAACAAAGGGTGTGAAACAAGAACTATGCCTCATTCAAGAGAAGTCACAAAGATGTTGGCAAGAATTTGGGAATTATGTTTCATTGATCTCAAACGGAGGCAACCTGCTAAATAAGGCTATTGTCAAAAACCTTCCTCTATTATTAACAATAGAAATCGTGGTAGCAGACATCTCTGTTGTAGCGATGAGTTTAGAAGGGAACGAAATATTAGCCAGATCAGGAGAGAAAGAACAAATTTAAGGATTAAAATGATTACATGCTTTTCATGAATACAGTATACCCAGCACAATGACGTTTTCTCTAGTATAAAGTTCCATTTGGTAACCTCAATGAACCAAGAAAATCTAATACGCAGATTTGTCCAGCGGTGTAACAAAGAAAAACAATTGCAATAAAGATCAATCCCTCTTATAATCTCATATGATAAATACAAATATAATTCATATAAAAGAATGTAATATTAACAGTTTGTTTAAAAAATGTAGCTATGTCACCAAAGTATACGATTTATTCGTCAACTATCCCCTTATATTTTACTTACTGTATCGCTGTAATTTACAGTCCAGACCAATGTTGGATCCAGTGGATCAGTGTACACATCAGAAGAATTCACTGAAAAACAAAGATTAAGTGGACCTTAGAAAGAACCATACGGTATATGTAGTGCATAGTGTTTTTCAAATGCGGCAGAGATAATCTTTATATACAGAATTTCATTCAAAGCAACAGACGGTGTGTTATTGGTATACATTTATCAACATACAGTAGCGTGAAGGTCATGTGATCAAACACATGGCTTCGCATAAAAGCGTCTGCCGGTTGCATAAATGTAAATCTGTTGTTCAAGGAGGCCGGAAGGTGAAATATAAAACAACAATCGGCAAAAGTAATAACAAATCTAAAAGCAAAATGAAAAACCCCAAATAAAAATAACAAGCTTCAAAACACAGTTACAAAAAAAATTATAAAAAAACAAAGCCGAAAACACAAAAACTATTCTGGAATGGAAATCAGAAAAATAAGACCATCAGGGAAAAAAATGATTGGAATATTTACTGCTTATTATACGAAAATCCTGTCAGTCAAGATAAACAGAAAGTATACTTCAGTAACCAAGAAGTAAATTAAATCTCTTTAAAAGCTTTATTTGTTTCTCCTCACACTGAGGCTGTCAGTAGATAATGTTTTAATGTGTTTAAATAACTACTCTCAACACACATGACAGACTTTGCAAGCAAACACTGAATTAATCTCCTGAGGAGCAAACATTTTATCATGGTTGTGGGCGAGTTAGGCACGGCATATACGTGCCAGCCTGCAAAGACTGATGTAAACATTACCACTTCTCCACAGCATCAATCTTCAAAGAGTCTCTTTGCTGGGTTTCCCCTAACTGGAACAAATTTCCACACAGCTGTTGTTATTTTGTGACATCGGATTGGAGAAACGTCGAGGGAGGCAGCTAACAGCGGTTTAGAGGAAACCAGCATGAGTGGAAGAGGGCCCTACCCGCCGGCCCCTCTGCGAACTGTCTTAATTCACCGCACGCATAGAGGAGATTAACCCCAAACCACATCACGTCTGCATCCGCCCCCTACTCTTTCCTTCGTTCCTACTGAGCTCCCCCCACTCCACTACAAACACACCCTCACTCGCTCAATAAACAGATCCATCATCCGTGAAGCACTGAGTACCAACGTCATTCTTAAACATTATACTGATACAATGTGCTTTATTATTCCTCAAAACTCGTACATTGGCCTTAAGATCCAAGAACACTCGTGTGTACATTCTTTAGTTGTTTCATAATTAACCAACATGTTCTTTCACACCAATTTATGATAAGCTTGTTTCAAGCTTTATTCTTTCATGTGAAAATCTGATATTGTGAGACCGAGAACAGTTTGTCAGATCTATTACTGAGATAAACAACCACCTCAATCCAACCCTTTGTGCTTCCACCTGTTTATATGTCAGTGTCACGGAGCAGCCTTTGAAGAAATTGAAGAATATTCATTGAACTTTAACCAAACTTTCTACAGGACACCTTCGATGGCGACCATGGGGAAAAAAGGTGACTTTGTGTAACATCATGTTGATGTAAAAGCTAGATCTTGTTCTCGTAACTGCACCGGTAAAAATATTCTAGTTACTCCCCTGCATGACCATTTCAAGTTCAATGTATCACTACCTGTAATCTCTCCTCCCAACCCTGTTTCTTTACGTCATAGTCTTTATGGCATCTTCCTTTCATCCATGGTGTCTTCCTCCCTACCCAAACCAACCCTTTACTCATTCCTCAACGTTGAGGAAGCTACTGATAGTCTCTGTTCAACCTTAACATCCTGTCTTCACAGTGTCTGCCCTCTTACCTCTAGGCCTGCACGTTCTACACATTCTACCTCTTCCCCCTGGCTTTCTGAGACTCTTTGCGATAGGGCTGCCACTAACGACTATTTTTATATCAACTAATTTATCGAATAAAAGATTATTCTAAATGAATAATTTTTCATTGTTAAAAACTTTTTAACGTCTTTCTTGCAGGAGCATGCGTCTCAGCTGCTAGACCAAGCTATGGTCATATCAAGACTGAAATACTGCAATTCTCTACTGGCCGGATTTCCAACCAATGCAGTCAAGCCCTGGAAAATGATCCGGAATGCAGCAACACGTCTAGATTTCAAACAGCCTAAAATGACCCATGTAACACCCCTGCTGATTTCACTTTACTGGCTGACAGTTGCCGCCCGCATCAAGTTAAAATCACTGACAGTGGCCTTCAGAACGAAAACAGCAAATTCCGTCAACTCATTGCTCCAGGTCTACATCCCCTCCCGTCATCTTTGTTCTGAAAATGAGCGACGCCCAGTCGTTCATTTCAGAGAGGCACCAAATCGCTTTCAAATACCTTTAATCATTCAGTTCCCTGTGCTGGGATAAACTGGCAGACTCCACCCGAACTGCAGCATCATTCACAACTTTCAAAAAACAGCTCAAAACTTCCCCGTCCCGCAATTATTTGACTGAACAAAATAATGTCTATGTCTTCATTTTCTCCCTTGATCACTCCAGCTTTATTCATCCTATAAGCATGGCCTTGTAAACGTATGGTACTGTCTAGCATATTGACAAAATGTTTATATGCTAAGAATTAGACATTTAGAAGTATTACCTTCAGTGGGCGCCATACACATGCAGTCATATTGTGTGACGTAGTCGATTTTGAAGTCTGAGTTGATTGGGTAATAATGTGACAACTTTAGCATCTTTTTGAACGCATCGTAGATGAAGATGAAGCTGATGAGAGATGAGAAACCCTCTTCTGTAAAGCGAGTGAAATACTGCACCAGGTAGCTGGCATCCGTAGCCACCAGGACTAGGCAGAAAAATGCTGACCACAATCCAATCCAAAGACGGAATTCTAGGTAGTCAAAATCGTTATCCCTGTGGAAGACGGTGTACATTTTAGTATATCTTCAAGTATATTTATTAATTACAGTATTTTATAATATGTCTGATGATGGATCGGGTTAGCTTAAAGTTGACATGTCTGTCACATATTCTACCAAATAATCTAGAAAATCAAGCACCTGCTAAAATTGAAGAGTAGTCTTTCAAACACCAGCACTGGACCCGTACTGCTGAGGATGATCAAGGGTTGTCCGCCCAGGAGACAGAACACAGCCCCAGTCACTGCTGTACCCAGAAAGCTCTCCAGCACACCCTTTACAAAGCATTTGAGATAGAATGAGTTCAGTCACGTTAATATTCCCTGCCGAAAATATGGCGTAATAAATTGTGAGACCTGTTGAAATGACTGCCATTAAAAACACATCTGACTGTCTCAGCAAAAGCTATTTGGATAGGATCATTTTAATCTTTGGGAATGAAAATTTGTGTCCCACATGTGCATGTTTTGATTGGTTTTCAATCTAAATTGCACATATGTTGTTTTTTTCTCACAGAACTTCAACAGACATAACAGAAGATTCCAATATCCAATTGCATCTTCGTCAGATATCAGAGAAAATCTAGATAAGATGAATAGATAAGAATATGTGTGATACTTTCTAATCTCATTTACGTCATTGCTCCTACCCATCGGCCTCCTCGAAAAAAATCTCTAAATGACCTTTGGATCTAAATGAAACTAATTTGTTTCCAAACAAATACTGAAGGGCTCCCATGAGTTAAAACATTGACCATCCTGTGACACATCCAGTAGACCTCAGAATTCTTCAAGACGGCGTAACACATGAACCGTGAGACTTTTACTTACTCACATGACCAAAGTCAACATTTGAAAAGAAGGGCAGAGATGAAGGTGCTTCAAATCTGCGTCGGTTAAAGATTGACTTAGATTCAATTACACTCTAATCCCTGGCAAAGCTGGTTTGATTCTTATTTAAAGAAACTAGAAAACAGAGTGCACACGACACAACCGTAATGTTGCAAAGTTTTTCATGATTGTAGCTATGTATGTAGTATGTTTACCTGCATGTTTTCTGTGGCGTCCCCCAGCAAGCCTCCAAATGTAATGGCATTGGTTACCGTACCCAGATAGATGAAAAGAATGGTCGACAAAGACTGGATGTGTAGTGCGTCGTAGAAATCGCTTGCAAAGAATGGGGCTTTTCTTTTGATATCCAGAATAAGGCCTCCACAAAACCTGAAGAACATTGAAAAAAATCAAAAATGAAAGATTTTTAGTTCATATCCTCAGGGATGATATGACAGTGGTAGCATTTATTTGACAATGTTTGAGACTACAGGTATTCACAATTTTATTCAAATCTATTGGAAACCAACTTTAAGAAAAGTTAACAAACACAACGTGACGGTGACCATGTTAACTTTGTGCAAAAGGTCAGATTTTATTGCCTCTGCTCTTTGGAACATTTTTTAATATAATATATCATCAGGTTTTGCACAAACCTGTGAAGTTCATGCCAGCCTGAGCAAAAACAAAAGTGGGACGTGTATGAATATTGCTATTATGTGTTATTGGTATTTTGGGCACACAGGGGATCGAAGACTTGCAAAAAGGTACTATCAATGGTACAATGTAATTCTTTGCCAAAGGTCAGGGTGTCTACCAAACCAACAGGATTGTGCTGTAACATAAACATCAGATCAGTCTCTTCCTAGTAAACAGAGTGCACGCTGCCTTTAGTGTTTGCTGAATATTAAGATAATCCTGTTCATTTGGAACAGAGATCAAAATTGACCTTTATCTAAAATATTAAGACTGATATTGAGACTAAGCATAATCTGTTCACTCAGAAGAATCCACCAGCGAACATTACCTAGTGATCAAAGACATTCCAAGTTTTAAGAAAATGAAAGCCAGTAAAAGACTCACCTCCCTGTCTTTTTCAGCTCATCGGATGTCGTGTGCCCACCACCCCCGTGCCCACCGCCGTGAGGCGTGTCTCCATTCATCTGCGTGCTGTCCCCTCCAGCATACATGTTCTTCCTAGACAACAGAAAAGACGGAGGGAGATTGTAGAAGGAGACAGTCAGCGTAATTAATGTCCTCAAATAACCCACAGGGTTATCACAGACGAGGTCATTAAAAGTCATTTAGAGTTGAACTGCTCATATTTTGTTTAACAGACTAAAAGAAAAGACCAGATGAGCTTTTAGATTTCTTAATGACAATAACGTGGTAGTCTTTCAAGCACCTCATATTATCATATAAATTCCACAATATATGTTTACAGAAATCATTCAGTTCCATGGAATACAGTACAGTACAGACAGACAGATATTTAGAGATATGTGAATGACAGACTACTGTACAGGTTCAACAAGTATTCCTGTCTCTGAATCCATATCCCTAAAATCAACAAAATGCAAGAATCATCTGCCGATTTCATCTTTGCATGACTATAACAAAGCCATCATCAGACTGTTGTTTATATTCAACAATCCATGAATGATTTTGAGACTTTTTTCCATGTTGTGTACAGGTATGCTATGGTGGTTGTTATGGGTGCTGTTCTGGCAAATGAGGGCGGCTTGATGTCAGTGCCCTGAAGCCAAAAAGACGTGATGTTCTTTGCTGTGGGATTTTGACAGAATGTTAAGGTTATGTGGTAAAACAGACTCGCAAACACCAGTTACCTTTTATCAGAGGAGGGTAAGGATTTTGGAGGCTCTATTCTAATGGCAGGGTCCCATTCTCCAGGAGGGAGGACGATGACCTCATCCAGGAACTCGTCAATGCCAGCAAGGAGATCTTGTCTGTCCTTGGCTTTGTACGCAATTTCATGGAAGACCTTGATAAGAGAACGGCGATTACTGGCTAACTCTCCCCACACATGACTATTCTAAAGAGAAATGTTTGGTATGTTGTATAATAATATAAAAGAACATTTCAGGCAGAGCGGACTGTGTTACACTGTACAGGCTATATATATAAATGCTATATAAATGCTTCATCCATTTATTCAATGTCAGGATCTATTCAAATTTATGATGCAAGTTTAGCTAGCATTGCCCGTGTTTACCTCATCAGACATCAGGGTAGCGATTGCTCGACCGATTTCATGATACGACTTGGCTTTGCCTTTAGGCCCAAGAAGAATAAATAGAAATCTGAAAAAGGTCATGAAAAATCATTTAAACACCTGTAGTAAAATGTACTTGTTTTCCATTTGAAGGCCTACATTTAAAGGTGTTATGTATAAAAAGTGTCTTTCATAGCATATATTATGGGACAAATGCTGGTCGAATCTGCAGGAGGGTTATATGAGACCATTTTTTACTGAACGTATGCATTTTTTTGTCTGTATGGTGTTCAAATTTCTTCTATTGTTTAACTCATTTGTAAGTCGCTTTGGATAAAAGCGTCTGCTAAATGATTAAATGATTAAATGTAAATGTACCTGGTGGGCACAGGCACTTCGGTCAACGCCCCCAACATAACAGCCTGTTGTAGCCTCACAAAGGCCACAAAGGGACTGTTCAGGAAGTCCACCTCTCCAACGAGAACATTAGAAGCTTCAGCATCTCTGGGAAGCTTCTTCATGAACTTGTTCTTCAGCTGAAACAGAATGGTATTTTAATGAAGATCAGTAAGGAGATGAACACAGTGTACAAACCAAGCCCCAACACATGACCTCATTAAACAGACTGCCCGGCTAGCTTTGTGCCTAGACTTTCATAAGGGCAAGATGATGAGGGCAACAGCTACAACTGTCCATGTAATTGAAATTACGAAGAATGATGGCTATACATGGCAGTGTTCATTCTATGGTTCACTATGGGTCCCGAATTCCTTTGCATACAATTCAGAGGAACCAGTGGTAACCAGTATAAAGAATTGTTCAATTAAGTTCTTCCTTAGAGTTGTTGTTATTCATACCTATGATTGAAGGCCAAGTTCAAAGGCATCTGCCAGCTCACAGCCTTTGAGATTAAGCCAAATGTGAAATTTACTGGCCAACGATAATTAGAAGACCCTGCTCACCATAAATAACCATAAATTGTTGTTAGGCACCTCCAACTGGTGCCTCCAAGGTCATCACTGCAAATGTCATTTCAGGAGTTTAAAGTGTATTTCACCAACACTCAAGCTTGAAAGACACTATCATGACAGAGACCCATTAAAGGGATAATTAAGCCCCAATGAAAATTCTATCATCATTCACCAACCCTTCGAACCTGTATGACAGACTTTTCTTCAGAACACAAAAGAAGAAATTTGAAAAACTGCGGCACCCATTCACTTGCATTGGTTTTGTGTCCAAACAACAAGTCAATTCGTATCAACATTGTTCCGTCACCAAAATTCTTCAAAATATCTTCTTTCGTGTTCTTCATAAGAAAGAAAGCCATACAGGTTTGGCATAATTAGAGGGTGAGTAAATGATGGCAGAATTTTTATTTTTGGGTGAACTACCTCTTTAATTGTCATCTTATTAAAGCAGTAGGCTCAGAATTCTGATTTGACAGTTTCCTTTATCAAAAGTAAGAATTAATAAAGCATTAAGCCATTAGTAAAGCTGTACCCTAGATTAGAAAATTCTAGTATTGAAATGGCAGTGTAAGCAGTTTAGTTAACAATTGATGAAAGAAAACCTCTAACCAACAAAGCATTTAACTTGGAGGACCACAGCTCATGACATGGGACTGACCTCTTACTCATCAGTAGCACTAGATCATCCAGAATAGTCTTGGTTGTTTATCATTTATAACTTTCAATGGACCATGGTACTGTCACAACCCTTTTTGAGTATTAAGCAACAAAATGGGTGAAATGCTTACGACAGCACAAAGGATAACTTTATGTAATGTTAAAAAATGAGCCGAAGCACTAATTTTTTCAACTGAAAAAAAGTATTTTGTATTCCGTGAGTGGACATACTGTAATGCACATATAGAATATATAAATGCAGTAAATCATTCCGTAACCTTTTAAAAATATTGCATGTGAACTAGACCTATTCAACAGGGGTAAATATCACGTCTTATACTTGATTACTTTAACACTAGCACAGTGCTTTAATATATCTGCCCACCAAACTAACAGCATACATTCCATACAATCCACAGGACAGACTGGTTGATGTAATGTGAATGGACATAGAAACTGTCAAATAAATAAATGTGATACGTCTGCAGCTTATAACACATTTTTCAGAAGTGATGTTGTTATATTTCTGCTGCATTTGTATTATCTCACACTTGAGTTTGATCAAATCATTTTCATCTAAATTTATGTCGCTGTGGCACAGCGGGGGCTGCCAATTATTTTTAATCTCAAACTCATCTTTGAATTTCTTTAATGAAGATTGAAGTTGAACCTAAATATAAAATATATTAATTAATATTATACAAATTTTATTATAAATCAACACTAAAAGGCGGGTCTTAGATACAGTATGTCTTAATCCACCACATAATCTTGGCCTGAATAAAATCCTTGCTATAAATCTATATACTGCCTTAGGGGGGCGCTCTGTGTTGTATTTTTGAAGATATTCTTTACACAAATAATGAAGCTTGAAGCCTACTATACACCCCCCAAAAAATGGTGCTATATAGCACTTAAAGTGGTTCTTGACTCGTAATCATAGGGGAACCACTTTTAGTGCTATGTAGAACCATATTTTGGTTTCAGTGGTTCTTTGGGATTACTGGGGTGCAATATACAGTAGAACCACTGAAGAACCATGCAGGTGCCTAAAAGGATCTTTATATGGAAACGGTGCTATATAGCACCTTGGTCACCCCAAAAAAACTCTGAAGATCCTCTGAAGAACCACTGAAGCACCATGATATGGTGATATATATATATATATATATATATATATACAGTTGAAAGAAAAAGTATGTGTACCCTTTTTTGTCCAAAATTTCTCCTGACCGTTGTGCAGGTCTGATCTGCAACAATAGGAAACGTTTGGTTGAGGTTATTGCTGCCAAAGGAGGGTCAACCAGTTATTAAACCCAAAGGTTCACATACTTTTTCCACCCTGCACTATGAATGTTTACATGTTGTGTTCAATAAAAACATGAAAACATATAATGTTTGTGCGGTATTAGTTTAAGCAGACTGTGTTTCTCTATTGTTGTGACTTAGATGAAGATCAGAACACATTTTATGACCAATTTATGAAGAAATCCAAGTAAGCCCAAAGGGTTCACATACTTTTTCTTTCAACTGTATATATATATGTGTACTCTTAAAAAATGGTGCTATATAGCTCTAAAAGTGGTTCTTGGCTTATAATCACTTTTAGTGCTATATAGCACCATTTTTTAAGAGCATAAAAATTCCAGAATCTTAAGAAATAAAGTTTAAATTAAATAATACTATTTATTATTTTCTATTGGCTTGTTCAAAACCACCATACCAAATATCAATATTTTTTCCTGAATAAGAAATATTTTCCAGATTCTATTGAAACACAATAATTCATCTCAAAAAGCAGGGATGACATCATCATTCAAGGAAAAAAAGTCAAGTATGACAAGAAACGAGACCCGACACAAAGCCGTGCAACCCTTCAATCTCTGTTTGCAATCTCAATCTGTTCATGTGTCTGGGCCATCTCACACAACATCACAGCACAATCACTCGCTCTAATAAAAGGTGCATCAACAACAGCTTTCAGGAATCACTTCAGCACTGATAAAATACTGTCAAAATGTGCCTGTTATTTCTTGCTATCCTGTGTTGAGTAAGAAAGTCAAGATTCCCAGGTAAAAGAAAAAAGATTTAACAAATGCTCTCAGGTCAACTTCTGTGAAGCGAGTTAATTTGTATGATAGATTCACACCACCTTTATGACCTCTTGGTCATTCCTCACTGACAGTCCAAGTATTTCCTATTAGCAACAGAAGTGTCTCATTCACACAACCTATGTTTTCTGTCATGGGTTGCACATTCCACTAATTTCCTCTATAACCCAAATAGTGAAAAAGAAGAATAAAAAGAAAACCATTATACTATATACTTTTTACTTTTTACATGCAAAAACTGACTTAATGTCTAAATTAAATTCAATGAGATTATGCGAGCATCTGATCTCTTCCAAATGCATTTATGTAAATGTTAACATGATTTTTACACAATAAAGATCTTCTATTTAATCGAACCTTCACTCAATCAGAAATCAATATTCCATTTGGATTAAATTCAACTGGATAATTCTGTTCGACTGAGGTATGTAAATAATGTCTTTCCATTACTTTTAGTCTGATGAATTTACATTTAATTTAAATGTCTATTTTTTTCTTCATAAATTACCTAATGGCACTTAGGACATCCACAAAATTTGATAAATCTTAAAATTGCGCTTACCTGATCCTTCTCTGGTTTGTCTGAAATATCGTTCAGGCTGCTTGATGTCAAGTTCCGATGTGTGGTGGATGGACTACCTGAGCAAAATTTGAATAAACAATAAAAAGATCCTGTATATAAAAAGAAACACTCATCCCTTCATACAACGTTCAACAGAAGTCTAAAGTAAAACAGCAAAATTGCCACGCAATGAGGCCTACAGAAAAATGAACTATTATCCATTTTTTATCCCAACATGTTGTCATCATGCTGTGAAAAGCATATAAAAAGAACAAGATCAGCCCAGAAAAGCAGAGTATTCCCACAAAAAACAGCCAGCACTATAACAGGAAAGACATCCTTGTGTTATAATAGCTAAGATGTCAGTTTGATGCAGCCAAAAAAGTTGAAAAGGTTTCATTTATGATGCATTCAGAAAAAGAAAGTAGCGATTTTCCTAAAAAATAAAAACAAAATAGGAAGATTTCACATAATTAAATATAATTATTAAAGTTCTGCTCATTAAATATGTTATGGTCTTCATGTCCAACTTTATAATGGTGAAGGGAGCAATGGATTGACTAGCTAGACATGGATGGCAACAACAATAGCAAAACAACAGAAAGTTTCCTAATCTTCATGTCCAATTTAATAATGGAGAAGGGACCGAGGGATTGACTAGCTAGACATAGATAGTCACAACAACAGCAAACCTACACAAACTTCCCTAATATAGTAAAAATTAAGGGGGTCATATCACACATTATATCCCTGAGGTCCACATAAAATGTTAGTAGTACAAAGTTTTTTGTACCCAGACATTTTCCACCGTCTCTCTGTCCATTAAAATGAAATTACCTAGTTCAGTCACTAGCAGGACGGATTTATAGTTTCTAGAGTTGCTTGTTAATCAACAACATTACTTAAATGATTTGCTGTAGAATTTGTAGACGATGACAAAGTATTCTTCTGCCTCTACATTTCTACAAATCATCTAGTTAGCATGCTTAGCATATGGCACAACACGCTTTAAAAATCACCCACCTCAATCCCCAGCTCCAGCTGTGTAGATCTGTTTATGGGATATTGTGACGTGTCGGGTGTAACTAGTTACTATAGTAATTAGTAACTGTAATTTAATTACTTTTTCCTTGAAAAAGTAAAGAAAGGTATTACTTCTAATGTAATTACACTTAATACTTAGTGTTAAATATGTGGATGCAATAGACGAATTAACATCAAAATTCTAATTCTAACTTTAAAGTCCCAGTGAAAATAACAATTCTTATTTATTTATGAAATTTTGCAGCGTTTATAGTAAATTGCTTGTAAATGTCGGTCATTTTCTTTTTAAAATTCATGTTTGAAAATTCTTTTCACACGGATATGTGTCAGAAAACGATCGCAACTTGATCGCAAAATTTGTGCTTTAATGTATAATTCTCACAATTGTAATACTTTGGTCAGTTAATGCTTTTGGTAAGTACTTTATGTAGTTTTATATTATTTATTTGAATGAATTAAAAGAGCCGTTTCATGCCTATCCTTGAATCTCTTAACTAATCAAGGTTGATATAAGATATAGAAAGTAATTAGTAACTAGTAATTAATTGCTTTTTCAGAGTAACTTACCCAACACTGATTGTGACTAACATTGTATCAGCATCCTTGTATTGAATGCTCGCTACAGCACGTGTGTTAACTGAAATGTGCCCTTAGATTAGTGACGCTTTAACGTGCTCTCAAGTTTATGACTTCATAAGATAATTTCTAATGTTGGGATTCTTCAGAATGATGAATCAGGTGCTACACAGCATAAAACAAAACAAAAACCTTTATGAAAGGGACAGTTTACCTAAAAAGGAAAATGATGTCATAACTTACATAACTTACAACCTGAGGTTGTACCAAACCAGTATTAATGTCTTTGTTATGGTAAACACAGAGGAAGATATTTGGAAGAATGTCAGTAACCAAACATATCTCATCCCCCATTAACTGCTATAGTAGGGAATATGAATCCAATGGGAGTACAATTGGAAAAGAGATTTGTTTGGATACTGACATTTTCCAAAATATCGTCCTTTGTGCTCAACAGAACAAAGACATTTTTCCAGGTTTGGAAAAATCTGTAGGATTTTTAGTAATCCTACAGTAGGAGTAAATATTGACACAATTTTTATTTTTGGGTGAACTGTCCCTTTAATGTGTAAATCTAGGCAGTCATGTTTTCAGTGTTCAAATGTTAATATAGTTTCTGATTTCAAAATGTTTACAAAGAACGCAAGCGCAACTAGTCACTTTTGCAGATAAGCATCAATATCAGCTTTTTTTCGCGATAAGGTGAAAGGTGTGAGCTCTAAAAGTTATAGTACTTAGTATTACCTCTTTAATCTCAAAATGTTGAGGAAATGTTAAATCCTTGTGAAATGACCCCTTTAAGCTTTCCATGCAATACCACGCTGCTACCAAATACATGGGACAAGATCACACACTAACACATACGTTTTGGCAACTGGTAAGTTGGACTTACTAGGCCATCCCATGCTCGGACTTCCAGGAACTCGCAATACCTCGTCAGAGGCGTGAGACGTTAGACAAGGCACCGAATTCTCAAGTGGAATACGTGCTTTTAAGTGACAAGAGCAGCAGAGCATCAAAAGGAGAAAGGAAGGAAAGGAGGGTGAAAAGAAAGATTGTTAAGGTGATACATTGGAAATAAAGTCAGTTTTGTGAAAAGTGACATCGGATGTGAAAAGGAAAATCTCACACACTGCTTAGGAAAGATGTGATTTGTTAAAGAGGCAGTTAAGCAGTTACAGCTGTCCAATGTTTGTACAGGAAGTAAAAAAGATTTAGGACATTTATTTCTGTGACATTCTGTAGTACAACTAACTGATCAATAAATCATGCGCTAAATGGTATAACATTATCAAAAATGAAGATAAATCTACTAATAAAACATCTTCACCTTGTGTAAGATTTATTTGCTATGCTATTTGTCATAACAGCAAGAAAGCTAATATTGCTGCCAAAAATCGAAGGAGATTCTCGACCATGGCCTTATTTGAAGTGATATGTTGTGTTATCCTTTACACATTACTGTCAGATAAGTTCATTAGTTTACTAGTTCATAATGGTTTACATTCTCAAGAAATATTTGCAGAATGAGACAGGACAGACTAAACAAAATCAAGGACTGACAAGAAGTGTGTTATTACACAAAACACACTGGGACGGACAGTAACTTTCAGATGAACAGAATGGAAAGCCTAATTCTATGCTGAGTTGACAGTTAATCAGCAGGTCTTTGGAGGCATTGTTTTTTTCTATTATAAATAATAAATTTAACTATTTAATAAAAATGTATATCTTTCAGAATATTACTTTTGTATCGCTTCATATTATTTTTTCAGTGAAAACCCCTGTTAAAGGGATAGTTCACCCAAAAATGAATTACTTCTGTCATGAATTACACACTCTCTAGTTGTTCCGAACTTGTATACATTTCTTTTTTGGTTGAACACAGAGAAAGATATTCAGACGAATGCTGGTTACCAAACAGTTCTTGGACCCCATTGACTACCATGGTAGGAAAAATTGCAATGCAATAAATTGCAGTCCTAAATTCTTTACAATATTTTCTTTCGTGTTCAATAGAACATCATAAAATCATTTTCCTACTTTGGTAGTCAATGGGGTCCAAGAACTGTTTGGTTACCAGCATTCATCCGAATAACTTTCTCGGTGTTCAACCCAAAAAATGTTTTGTCATGTATATTTAACCTGTCTCTGGGGTTTTACACTTTGAGATATTAAATGAAAAAGTCAAAACCAGAAGAAAAAGCTCAAAATGAATAAAAATTTTTTTTTCAAAATTTGAAGAAAGAAGGTTGAAAATAACTGCACCAAACTGGCACCCATATTACCATTATCCTGTGTGGAAAACAGCCTACTTGCACTTGAGACCGTCTTGCCAATGTCAGCTAGTGAGCGAAGATTGGACTTCTTGGTCTGGTGACGATGTTTTCTCAGCAAGGTGTACATGACTTTGTCTTTCAGGTCAGCTTTCAGGAGACCTGTCTCAATCTGACTGTCAGTGATCATTTCTGAAAGAGAGAGAATGAGAACGTGAGTTGCGCTGCAAAGGTAAGCAATTTAATTATGCTTCCTCATAATTTCTAAGGAACAAGCATCTATCATGATACCTTCTTGGAGAAGGCAATCCCAGAATGCACTGCAACAAGCTCAGTGAAAAAATCTATCTGATACAGTGGCCAAAGTGATATTTCATCATGTGTATAACTGAAAAGTATAAAATCCTGTGATTAAAAACTTGTTATATTAGCTTAGCCATATACTAATGGAAAATTCAACTCTAGCTTGAGTGGTTCCCCTGTGCGCGGGGTACCGCTAATTTTGGATGTAACGGGTGGAATTATTATTCATGTGTCATTTGCGGTTCGGGTGCAAGTCGGGAAATTATACGCAATGGCGAAACGCGGATCCAAGAATATTTAGAATCAGCTCAGCTGATACAAACCTGCTTTTTTAACTGTGTTTATTTGTGTTCTAGCTCTGCCAGAAGGGCTGGTTTCTGATCGCAGCGCTATGCAGCATTAAGCATTGTAGTCAATCGTTATGGACAGCTATAGTGAGGACTCGATTCTCTTATCACAATTTTTATAAACGTTTTAGCTCATCATGCTCCTGGTCCCTTTTCTGCATTAAGCTTGATTTAGCCTTAATGGCAGCTTAAAGAAAAAAAGGTACGGGAAACTGTTGTTAATATCATTAGAACAATATAGGCCATTTCTTTACAAATTTGAAATAAATCAAAACACAATTCATAAATCGCTAATCAAATATAAAATATCTACTATTAGCCAGCAATATTTTAGTGGATTCACTATTGGTTGTCTCTCCCGATACTCCAGGAATAACCAGGAATTCCTAATATTTTGTTGCCTGTTGCGTGAGAAAATAAATGGTTTTGTGGGTTCGGTTGGGGTCGTGGCATTTTTGTCAAAACGGGTAGTGTCAGGTACTAAAATAAATTACGGCTGCTGTCGGATGTCGGGTTGGGTGTTCTTTTAATTCCTGCATTTGTAGGGCGGTCGCAGGTTATCAAACAGGACCCGTGCAGGACTCTGCTGTGGAGTACTTTAAATTCCTCACTGTTAGGCGGCGACAAAGCTCAGAGGAGCTCATTTCACTCCCGTCACAACTGAGCAATCTTTTTTCTTTAAAGAGCAAATGTTTACTCCAGATGAACACTAGTCATCAAACTTTTAACAAGAACTTGAAATTGAACTCAGTCAGTGTCAGTGAAGCGACACATTGCCTTCTATTCTGAGTCTTCAGAAGTGGAGTTCTAATGAGGCAGTGGCTTGCGCATGAGATTGTCTGCTGGTTCCTGCAAAGTTCTATTTTTATAAAGGAGGGTCAACGACACAATGCTTGGGCCCTCAAGCCCTTTTTGTGAATGGTTCGGACTTCATTAGCTGATCCTTCAATTCATTTTAGCGCAAAACGAGATGAGGTCGACTGAGCTGAACTTAAATTTAAGATTCACTGGAGATTGATGATGAAGACACATCATGCTACGAGTAAATGTGATGTCATAATTCTCGCCTGATTGGTACTGTAGCATGAGTTGCAATCCATTACCTTTCATTTCATTAATCCATTCCTTTACACTTATTTTTGAATCATTTTACAGATGCTTATTGATCCTTGTCTAATCAATCCTTCAGAGAAGCTTTCAGGAAAACAACATTCAAGAATTACATGGGTTTTTTATATCCATGGGAGGTGTTTATTGGCTCCACAATTTTCATCCTGATCTTCCTCAAGCTCTGACTCTAAGTCAACATAAAAGAAATGCCTTCATGAATTGAATGGAAGCATCCACCCGTGTGTATGGCCACAGTTACAGTGGGGGCTGAGAGAAGAGTGTATTAAACAGAGCTCTATATATTCTGACATGTGAGCGTTTGGTAACCAAATAAATAGACGGGCTGTTAGCTAAATTGTGCGTATCACAAGCAAAGCCCTGTGATTTATCTTAGTACTCTCAATGCATCTAGAAAAGCTTTTATCTCGGAGTCTTATCTGAACTAAGTTTAACTAGCAACTAGTCAAAAACATTCTCTTTACATTTTGTAGATGGAATTGAGACTGCAATTTGAGACACAGTGACAGATGGATCTATAGTGACAGGATCCAACATTCCTGAAGATCAAACAGTGGGGTCTTGGGGTCAACAAGCCTTCTTGACTTCACTTGACTTCAATTCGCAATCTAATATGTTTTTAGATTTATTAACACATATGTAACATGCTTTAATTTCAAAATATGTTTTATGTATGCACGGAAACACTGAACCTCTAAATGAAATTAGAAGAATGCAGACAAGAATGCAGACAATGTCCGGATTTAAAGCCCAAAAATGGCTGCTGAAGAAAAAACACTCACCAACTACCCCTGGCAGAGTGGAGGCCTCTAGGTCCAACATGATGGTGCCCTTCTCAATACACGTCCTAAGCTCAAAGAGACTGTGTAGAGACAGAGTGGCCACATGTGGTTTACTCCATCGCTCTCCACCTTTTTCCACCTTCTCTTCGAACTTGATCCACCTTGGAAGAAACAAGAACACAGAGAATGAGTCAAATCTCACCCAAAAAAATGATTTTTTTTTAAGTACAATCAACTCAAATGTACAAGTTATTTCAACTGATTTATTGTTACCACAACTCATCAAAAGAAGATAAAGGTATAGGTCACCCAAAAATAAAAATGATGTCACCATTTACAGTTGTTCCAAAACGGACAAAATTCTGTTGTTCCTTCAAACATAAAAATAGGTATTTGGAAGAATGTGTGTATCCAAACAGCTCTGGGGCACTATCAACTTCCATAGTCGGGACAAAACTACTAAACTACTACTGTGGTAGTCAATGGTGCCCCAGAACTGTGTAGTTTCCCATATTCTATAAAAAACCTTCTTTTGTGTCCAACAGAACAAAGAATTTTATTCAGTTTTAGAACAACTTAGTAAATTGTATTTTTTTGGCATTTTCATTTCATTTTATCCCTTTAAGCAATTTCAATTTACTTTTAGAAGTTATAACAACCCATCACAAAATTGAAATTTGTTACAAGTTAAAACAGTAAGTTGAAATGAGATGTAAATCAGTGTTTAAAAATAATACTTTTTTCCAACGTAATGCGTTTTTGGCCAATTATGATAATAAAAATACACCGAACATATCTTTGCAATATCCACCATGCACATTCTTATGTTTATTGTATCAGCGATAAATACCGGTTCCAGACATCAACTCAGCGTAACATTACTCAAATTTATCCTTTTTCCCTGTACAATTTGTCTATTGAAGTTGAAGACCCTGAATGAAAGGTTTAAATCTTTAATCTTTAATCCTAATCCTAAAATACACAACGGCTTTAATCTCATCTGTAAAAACAATTGAGGAAATAAAATCTTGATCAAAAATGAAAAGATCAGCAGTAATCATTCTTTACTTATTCATAGTGGTGTGTCGAGTGCCTGTGATAATGGGAGCTGATTGGGGACCACCTGGAGTGCCTCTTAACTACTCAACATGAAGCGGCCCCTCTCATTGAATGATCAAATCCATTCAAGAGCTCCATAAATGATGTGTGCATTTCATCAGTCCTGTCTGTTCCAGTGGGCTAAGGATCATAGGGATTTTAAGGGATAGTTCAGCCTTAAATATTTTTTTTTATTACCCTCATGCCATTTCAAACATGAATTCCTTCCTTGTTTTCAGGGAAACACAAAATGTATTTTGAAGAACATTAGTAACCAACAAACATTGATTCCCATTGACACAAAACCACACACATTTTGTCACATCAAGGTTCTATCTGACATTTTAGTAAAAATTGAGTTATTCACAAAATATCATTCTTATTAACATTTTGAGACTTTTGAGAAATCAAAAAGGTTTTATCTAAATAGTCTAATGGAATGCAAAAACTTTGAAGCTCATTATCTGCTCAAAATGCAGAAAGAACCTTGCAATTCAAAGCTGACAATTTCTCAAAATATCTTCTGATGTGTTCCACAAAAGAAAGAGCCATACATGACATAAGGGTAAATTAATTATATACTTTTTTGGCGTAACTATCCCTCAAAAATAATACAATGTTTTAAATGCTGATTTGAGTGTATAATAAGGTTTTTATGAATAATAGTTGAAGTAAATTTCAAAACGTTCAACTATTAAATGTTTCAAATGTCTTTATAACTTGCATCAAATAATTACTGGCAAAGTGTCTGTACTTTTAAATGGTCTTTTAATGAAATGCATGAAAGCATAAATGAGTACTAAATAGTAATTATTATGAATTAGAAAAAGAAACAATCTTGTTCATGTCTGTGCCCAACCAGCAATCCGGTCGCATTTCAAGCTGTTCATACCTGGCAGTTTCCTTCCACTCCATCTCCTGGCCATCAACAGACAGCAGTTCGTCCAGCTCTGTGAAGAGCTGAGGAGGCGCTGGGCTATCATCGTCCTCTCCCAGGATGAATCGGATGCGTTCGGCCGCAGGTGAGACTGCAACAGGAAAAATACTGCGGGTGAGAGGCCGAGATACAGTCCTGCACAATTCCCGTTTCCCATCATCACTTATTCCATTGGGCCTAATGTCCAGCTTAACAGGGGAAGCTGGCTCTGACGATGGCGAAATGGTAGACAGATCTGAGTCTGGGTCCCCATTCTGACTCTCCTCCTCCTCAACCTCACTCTTCTCCACATTATTGTTCTCAGACGTGTTCTCTGGGTTATCTGACGTATCCATCCCTAAACTCTTTAAAAAAGATGCTTTCCCAGCGAGCGATCAAAGCTGATGAGGATGGGTGAGAGAGGGAGGGAGGTCAAAGACACGAGACCTCGCACAATCAGCAGCACTTAGACCTTCATTAGAGTATTCCGTGTCGTCTGCTATCCTGTACACCCCACTCTGATGCAGTGACACCTAGGTAGTTGAAAAGGGGGTCCCCTTGTCACCCCAGAGAAACAGCCCGCCCATCGGCTGCTCCGGCTGCCCCCCCTCGCCATTGGCCCTCTGACTTTGGCTCCCTGCCCTGAGCCCCTCACAATTAGGAAATGTTTCACAAACTGGTCATTCTTCACAAGCGGAGAGCTTTCTTTATCCCTTGTTTTCTCATTTGAATATTTAGTGCTTGCGAAAAAGTAAACAGTAAAAAAACCTCTCTCTCCTTTAAACTTTATATTCAGAGTTATTATGAAACTGACATTGAGGTTTTTTACAGCAAAACAATTTGTTGAGTAAACCAAAAGTTAGAATTTTTATTTATTAAACAATATTTCATATTACTTTTAAATGTATAAACTAGTTAATTTAGACATTTATAGGTTTCTTGAAACACATTTAGTGCTATATGCGTCCTACACAAACCTAATTTATGGGAACGCTGGCAGCGATTCCTAATTCTATGAAATTCTATTATTTATCAACTTTAACAGATCAGATTGTCCTACTGTATTTATTTTTAATTCCATAATAAGTGATTTTCCATTCTTTTTCATCATTGAACAAATCATGCATAAAACCAACACAGTGTGAACAAACTATTACATGGGCGTTTAAGACTGTCCTCCAACACTGCTGATGTCACAGCCTTCAGATGACATCTTCAACTGTTGATAACATCAACATTAACGTCATTGATAGTATGCGCATGTGAATAAATGAGTAATCTGACTGTACAGGTCTGCAGTGAAACAACCTGCATTTTTGAAGAACCCTCCAGACTTAATTACAATCTATAAAACTTTCTTTGAAAAGATAAATAATCTGATTGGATGGAAACTTTAGGGCGCAACATAACACAGCATTTCCCTTTCAACTTTTATAACTGCTGATATGGTAGACGGCCAGAGAATGTTATCAGCACCTGGGAAAGTGATAACTGGAATGACAAAACACTATACTAGCAGTAAAACAAAATTTACACCATCATGTTATACACAACTACATAATAGCACACCATTATATTTAATCCGGTTTACATTTCTAAACACAGACTAAATGAGACTAGCTATAAAAAATTATATGTCAACTAGATATGTAGCTGCTGATAGCAAAAAGCCTGCTACGAGTTAACACATATTTGCACAAATTTAAGGGTTGGATTTGCATTGAAAAACTTTTCAATACACCTTTTCGATTTCATCTTATATGGTATCTTACATGGTATACTGTACTTTAAAAAAATATTCAGGTTACAAAAACTAGGGAGTACTGTTTTAACTCATCTGGGCTGGTTCGTCGTCCCAACTTTGTTGCACGCACAAAGTGACCCTGTGATGCATACAGATAACTCGGCATCAGATACCAAGCACTAAGCCACAGTGGCCACTTGCTTCATGCTGTTGCTAAGCATTGCTGGGACAGAGGAAACAAGGGAGGGAGAGAAGTGCGGGCGAGTTCAATATGGGAGAGAGGGACAGACATGAAATGAAAACCGCATCGTTCAAACAAGTTTCAATTCTGTGGGCTCTCTCGCCAAAAGCTACGACCCACACAAAGAGAACTTTGTGCATACACCAAGGGCTTATGGGTAAAGTGAGGGGGAAGTATGCCCAATGCCCAGAAAGGGACTTTGCAGCGCTGCCACTTCATGCTGCAGAGTGCCAGTCTCACTAACAACACAGTGCAACATCCCACAAACAGCAGTATCCCAAATTACATTCCTCTCACTTGATCTCAAAGAAAGTATTTAATGAAATCCGTATGCCATGCACAGATCAGACAGAGAAACAAAACATTCTGAACGCACATGAGTTTGTGAATTGTGGTGTCGAGGCAGTTTGATGCTTGTGGCACTTGCCATGAATACAGTACACTTTGATGTCCCATGACTTCTATTTTAGATTTCTAAGTTCCTGATGTTCCCAATTAACATTGTCTGAAGCTTCAGCATTAAAATAAAATGTATTTCTATTTTGTCTGTATTCGTAGACTTAAATTAACCAGCAGCCTTTTTGACTTGTTCAAATTCCATTCTCACTGTGACGGGTGTCCCACCCCGATCAAACTTCCCACCTGACACTGTCCCCGCCCCATGGGTGGCCGCGGCTTGAGCCATGAAGCTTGGACACAGGGTTGACTTTCAATGGATCACAGCGAGGAGGTGCTTTGCCACTCATGACATCCCATCCCTCGCAAATACTTTTTCATTGACAGGCAGAATTTATTTAATATACATGGTGATTTAGCCTTCAAGGAAGTGTCATGTGTCCGATCGAGATGCACATTCAGAATTTATGGTCTGAAAAATAGACTCAGGTTCAAGTTAGAAAAATTAAGAAGATTTTTTGATATGACAAAGCGAATCGTAAGATTTAAACTAGTTTTAACTAGTAATAAAGGTTTGCATTGCTTTTTTCAGTGTTTGTCCACTGACATACTGTAGCATTTGAACAGATCTTCAAAATCTTTAATCTTTAATCCTAAATTTGCTTGGGTCTTTGTGTCTCCATTGGTGAATGACATATTAGTCAAATAAGAAAAAATCTAATCCACTTTGGTGGTCTTTCAATAGAATAATAAGTAGTTGTGCAATACTAAATATCAACATGACTGAGATTCGGCTACGGGTAAGAATTCAAAATGTGTCATGTGCATATAAAACATATTTTTACAAATTACAATCAGCAGACAAGAGTGTTCCAAGTGCTGTTCAATGAAATATCAGCACTGTTGGGAATGCTTCTTGTCTAATAAATCCTTTAAAACAAATAATCTTCTTGTTCCTATAGCTCAATTGGTAAAGCTTTGATACCAGATAACACACATACTGATAAAGACACACATAGGTTGCTTTGAATAAAAGCATCTGCAAATGCCTCCAATAAATGTTCTTGACACATAGGTTAACATTGATAAAATACATATTTAGAGAGGCTTGATGTGCATTTGTCTGCTCAGCCTTTTTAGTGTCAACAAGTTTAGAAAGCTCAATACTGTTGGTATGTGTGAATCATGAATGTGAGTTACAGTAAATGCAGGCTATCGCTGTTATGTGTTGCACATCGTTCCAGCCGTGAGGAGATAAACAGTGATTAAACACATTCGAGCCGTCACATGCCTGTGATGAGTGGCTCTTGTCTTTTGTTTGAGGCACAAAAGTTTTATTCAGAACAGCTATTGTTCTTTGACTGGACTGCCTCCTCTGCATCTCCAACTGACTTCCTGACAG
The DNA here is from genome assembly GCA_029783895.1 of Triplophysa bombifrons. Classification (NCBI taxonomy): domain Eukaryota; kingdom Metazoa; phylum Chordata; class Actinopteri; order Cypriniformes; family Nemacheilidae; genus Triplophysa; species Triplophysa bombifrons. Next base: position 31,414,552 of record CM056451.1, read on the forward strand.
TAACTGATACCCAACTTCACCACCAAATACATATTATCCAACCTTGTGTTGAACCACCACATCATAATAAATCCTTAGATCATAATGTAAGCTTTTGATTTCCTTTTCATCTTTCAGTTTTGTCATAAAAAGGACTTATTTTGTCAGAGCGGGCTTGCTTTTAAAGAAATCCATGGTTTACAGTGATTTTACACAGTGACGTGACTGCAGTAATCCTGATGTAATGAGGTCACAGGTTTATAAAGTATCCACTTGTTAAGTAATGACGTAAGAAATAACGTTTGCGGAACCAAGACTCCGCTTTTTTCATATGAGGCTGTTATTTAAGCAGCCGTTTACAAGCCCTTTTTAATAATAGCACACAGTTTCAAACAAGCCACCTATGTATGGCCATCTGGGAATTTAAATTTTTGAGATGAAGATTAGGATTGTCGTCTTTCAGTAATTTTACAGCATGCAATGCTTGTCTATATTTGCATTGTTTGGTGCATTCCTTTGGCATTCGACCCGGAAGCGGTGGCGTGTGATGTCAGACTTAACAACTGACTTTGAACGTGGCTCAACTTATGATAATCACATATTGAGAAAATATTTCATCAAACTGTAAAACTATTCAGGTATATACTTTGGAAGTGACACAAGAGTTCTGTGCACCAGCAAGCACTTCAAAAGTTCACTTGTGACAAATTGTTTACAGTAAACGCCCTTCGATGGAATTTGACCATAACATTTGTTGTGTGTGTCATTTTTAGGCGCAAAAAAACCCCACTGCTTAAAATTCTCTACGTGTTGATCTCCATAAATACAATTAAAATTTGGAAAAGATTAAAAGGAAACCCCTTAGTCATTTCAAAATAAATTTCAACTCTTGAGAGAGAGTCAACAAAAGGGCAGAAACTAATTTGAGTCTGTCTAACAACTGATGTTCTCAGAGACTAATAAAGATGAAAGAAATCTATCACCAGAACGCTAAAACATGCCTCTCTATATTTACTATATGATCAATTAATTGTATGAAACAGACAATTCTGTACATCAAAACATCATTTCATCCATACTGTAATTCAAACTATAAGAGCTACAGTATTATTAACACCTGTTCAAAAGCAAAGTGTGTCATTTCATCTCCACTAGTGGCACCAAACATCATTTATAAAATACTGTTTAATATGAATAACATGTTTTATAAATGTGTAATATAAATAACATCCCTCCATCTGCCATTGGCCAGACTATGCTACAATAACTGTGACTATCTTGACAACAGCAATCTATTTGCCTCTCGTAATATGTACTAAATTGACCTATTTGTATGTAAATACATGAGTTTGGAATGGTCACTTGCAGGTCATTGGGAATATAGTGCGGAGGGACATGTGGTGAACTAAATCATCTTTAATCCCAAACATCCCCCAAAACAGTCAAAGAAATGAGCATGCACAGACGCTATTCGGCTGTTGTCATTCTCCCATCCAATATACTACCCCAGAAATCATCTGTTTAAAACACTATGATCTAGCCAAAACAACCACATGTGTAAACCTGGATTCGCCAATATCACCATCATAATGGTAAGAAAGACATTTTTTGTTAGACGCCTATTCACTAACTTGTCGGGACTTTGCAAAGCCTATCATCACATATGTCAGTAGGGCATACAGTAGAAAGAAGGTTAGATTAACTAATTATAGCCTGCAGGGGAGAGAGAGAGAATAAATGCACTTGAGAGGATTAGAGCAGACAAGACCTCCTGTCACTCCTGAGACCGTCTGTGGGACATCTTGCTCTGACAGGCTTCCATTGACAAGATTAAAAATGGGCAAGAGGCATAGAGAGAAAAGACAGAGCATTCTGAAAGAAGCTCCACTATAATACTCTAAAGCAAAATAATGTCTTTGAGAAGAATAATGGTAAGTTGCCTCTAGCTACAAAGCTCACGTACAGATCTGCAGATGTGTCCACGAAAACGGGTCACAGTGCTGACCCAAATACAAGGAAAGCTAGAAAGACTAGCATTTTTAAGCCCTGTGTCAATCATAACTACTAATATCGGACGATTTGGAAAAATTCACAAAAAAAAGAAAAATTATGTTTCACCTTCAAACTTAAACAAAAGAGAAATGTATCTCAAGGCATGCAGTGCAATTTCATAACCTTCCATCAAAAAATCTCTTTAGTACTATGAAGAATTTTTTTGTTATCGATATACTATTTTTAACATCATGCTTTTCATGTTAAGTGGATTTACTGTGTTATTTGTTTCAGTTTATAAAAGAGGAAGATTGATGCTAACAAACATGCATCCGGATGAAGGATAACAATTAGGAAGTAATCCATCTCCAGACAAAGGTCAAACTCAGTACTCGCACTGTTCAGGGCCAAAAGGAAAAGAGTCAGGACATTGTTACTGTACATGTGGGCTTGGCCTGATCTTTGTATATCAATTTCCAGCTGAAAATCTCTTTTAATGGAAAAGGCAGACTCTGACTTAACTGTGCGTGTGGGCACTTTGACTATGTACAAAAAATATGAAGAAAATACCTAATGTGCCTTTTCTCTCTTTCAAATAAATAATCTTGGCCCAAACTGAGGTTGAACTAGAAGTTGACATGTTCACACATTTGTAGAGTCAAGCTGCAAAAAAGTCTCTGCACATTAAACTGGGATACAAGAGGGTGTTTTTACATAGAAAAATGGCGTTTGAAATCAAATCTATCGCTTTGTGGCCCCGACTTAACTTCTGGTTAACATTCACAAAAAATAGAGTCACGGCAGATTATTTCTGATAATAAGCAAATTAAATAACAAGTAAATTACATTAGCTTGCAATTATTTTGGGTTACCAGTAGAAAACAATACTTAGCTAATTGCGACCCATTTAGTAAACAGTATATTTTAGTTTTATTTTATTTATTTTATAAAAAAGATATTTAATAAAATTCAAGAAATGTTTTATTTAATACAAACACAACACGATAAAATATAAATAAATAGTTATAGTATTATAGTAATTAAATAAAATATAAATGATATTATTAGCTACCATTCACACCGATAAACAAACTTCGAGCCAGGCATGTGCATCCGATGGAACAGTCTTTATATATTTAGAGTTAAAGTGTTCGTATAAGATTGAAATCAATCAAGTTACTTCAGGTGATCTGTAGTGTCTCAACACTTCATTCCACATCAATGTCAAGTACTGAATTCTGCTTGATCGCATTTGAGATGCTATTAGGGACTGAACGCGCAAGGTCAAAGTGAGTCGGTGCAAACTCAGCTCCATAGACTGCATTTTTAGGATAGTTTCCTAACACAGCGTTCTTCATGAATCATCATTTTTATTCCTGTCCCCCCCTTGACCTCCTCCCTTTCCTTCTTTCTCCTCAGCTTCCCTTTCATCTATCACATCATTAGAGCGCATTCAGAGTCCGGGCATCCAAATCAAGAGAAGCGCCTTCTAAGTGTTCCTCCCTTGGGCATATAATTCCTACCCATTAGATATCTCCGAAAGTGGCTTGCGTCAGGCAATCGTGACCTATTTGGATGGTTATTACATACACACAAAGGCCCGGGCCCCTGTCAGTCCAAACACACATCTACTGGCTAGGCAGTTCTGGATATCTTTTCTGACTAAGTAGAGTCAGCAGCAGCCATGGCCTCTAGATGTGTGTGCGCGTGAGCGTGTGACTTGCCCTATGAAGGGTCCTTGAGCGTTAATGTAAACTGACGGCACTTTGGCAGGCACTTACTGAGCGGTTTGAGGATACTATTGCTGGCCTCCTCATTGTTTTCAACGTCCGACCTGTCCGAAGCGTTTTCGCTCACTTTCTCTTTTCTGTCCTTGTGACCGGCACGTCGGCGATGACGTCTCCGTCGCCGGTAGCTCTTGGGTACGTGCACGCCGATGTATATGGTGTGGTGACCTGAGAAAGTAAAATGAAGAAATCAGGCAATTAAAATAACACGGCATTAGACAAAGCACCAGCAATTCAATAAGAGTGCATTCATGCCACTTTGATGTAAATGTCCTTAACTTAGCCTCTAAGCCTGGCCTGCAAGCAATACAATAATATGTCCCAACATTTCTGTTGTCCTAAGATAAAGAGTCTACTACTGCCAAGATAACACAAGCCAGGAGACTTTCCTGTGGTGACTTACTTCAACAGAGGCCAAATCTATGAGATAAATGCTGTGCTATGTCACCAAGGTCAGGAAATGGGTGTCAATTGTTTCCTTGTAGCTCATTGGTTAAGACAAATGGCGTAACCAGAGTAAAAATGTAAATAAATGAGACTTCCCTATTCTAATCCCTCCAGGAAATTGTCTCTTGAGGACAAAAAAATTCAATGGGCTTCACCAGAGGGGTTTGCAGGGGAGTCAAACTAAACATTTTTGCGGTGAGAGAAAGCAGGTTAGGCGGAACTTCCAGTGTTTAGATCCATATCAATCAGAGATATTACCCCTCCTCCGGGTCACATGGTAGATTAAAGCTGCAGTCTGAGACCACGTTACTGTTTAAAGCTTCATTTTTTGTATATTGTATAAAATCCATGTAAACAGGGCACAATATACTATATTAATTAATGGAATTTTCCGTTTCACCTGTATATTACATTTTGCACTGCATTTCGTTCTTATGTCGTTTTTGGAAATATCAGTAAAATGAATGTATAATGCAGTTGCAGAATCTTGACTTTTTTACAGTGTCAACTGCTATCCAGTTATGCCATATTTACATGGATTATTACTAGCGGGACCATGGAAAGGGTGTATATCTACTGACTGACCAAATCTTAAAAAAGTGATAAAAGATAGCAAAACAAACAAAACAAGAAAACAAATCAGGTGCATCTGGAGTGATTTATCCAGCCACTTACAAAGAAGCTGCTCTCATATTTTTACCCAACTATCTATGGTGCCCCATTTCACACAGCATCAGCATCAGACACCACTAGTGTCACTAGTCTCATGACATAATCAAGTGTGATGGGGTTAAATGGAGGACAATCTCCACCATCAGATGACTGATGAGGCTGCAGGACTGACCAAAAAATCTTATCATTTGAATTATCATTATTTGAACAGTTGATTCCCTTCAATCACTTCTCACTGCCAGTAAGTAAAGATTTTACTATACAAAGCTTTTTTATTTTAAAGGTGTTTATCTGTTTGCTTTAAAAGCATTATCTTAGATTTCCATCTCTTTCTTATCTCATTCTTATCTTATCTTATCTATTTTCTCATAATACATAACTGATTTACGTATGTTTTACAACATATAAAATGGATAGTATTTAATGCAACAATATAGATAATATAAACAACAAAGTTGATACATTCATTTTCTGAAAAGGTGTTTATTTGAACATTGGTTATTGGTTGCAAAGATTATATTATAGGATATACTGGCTTAAAACCCATTCATACAGTTCATTTACTCATCCTCATGTCATTCCAAACCTATAGGCTGTGACTTTCTTTTTTACTGCAAAACACAAATGCAGATATTTTAAAGAATGTTGATAAGTAGACAATTGGCCCCAACTTTCAATTATATTGTATGGACAAGCCAGTAAGACATGTTTCTAAATATTTTATTTTTGTGTTCCACGCAATAAAGAGTCATATACAGGTGTTCAATGACATGAGGGTAAATAAATGATAATTTAATTCTTTTTTTAAGTCACCTCACGCTGAGGAGGTGACTGAAATATCTACATTTTCAGAAATTAAAAACCAGTTTGATGTGTGTGCTCCAGGGCACTTCCAGTATACGTTCTAAAAACATTCTGCGAATATTTTGTAAATTGTTGATAAGCAAACTTTTCAACAAGCAAACAAATGGACCAGAAAGATCATCGTGAACTTCATGTACAAGAGTCCCACTGAAGAAAGGACGGGCGAGAGAAAAATAAGGAAAAGGGAGTACGAGCATGAACTAAGTGAAGAAAAGGGAGAGGTAAGAGGGAGGGAGGAACCACACATTGTCGAGCCAGCTTTGTGCCAAACTTCCTGTTCTTTTGCCGGAACCTTTTCTATGCGAGCATAGAAAGAGGCCCGAATTGGAGTGGCACGCCATTCGTCATTGGATAAAGAGTATTCCCTGATTCTGGCTGGGCCCTATGGGCTTCAGAATCTGAGAAGCTTGAGTTACCACAGTAACAGAACTGTTGATGGAGAGTACAAGTAAAGACGATAGAGACATGCCACTGTGCATGCTAATATAGATGCTTATAAAGCTCCGTGCCTAAAAGAACTCTGCCACATACAGGGTCTTTGTCTACCAAGCACATGTTGCTAAGTTATAGTCTTTTTTGAGAGCGAGGCAGAGTTTTTTTGTAAGAATAATACTCTTTTTAATATCACCATGTTTATTTTAAAGCAATGCATACTTAAGGTTTCATTGCTAAGTTAACCAAAACGGTCTTCAACAGCCACACTACATCAAAATGAAATTTACATAAAGCTAATTTCGATTTAAGTACATGAAATTGTTACAGACAATCAGTGCCTGCCTTTCAAGCTCAAAGAAAGGTCATTCCAATAGAATTTTTCCAAAAGGCAATTAGTGTCAAAACACTCTGACTTTGTTTGAAATTGCATACCAACAGAGTTGGAACAACCTATTTGTAGAGGGTATGCTAAAAAAACTTCAGCGTTCAACAAATAGGTTGTAGTTAGCAGTTACGGACAAAGCCTTTGTGCTTTCATAGGGATTCCTCCTTGAACCTCAAACTTTGTAAGATTCACCATTATTGGCTACCGTGTATATGATTTGGACATTATATGCTTCCCTAGACCTGCTTATGGGCCTCTGCATACTTACGATATACTCTCCACCGTATATTTCGTTGAACAAAATAGCAGGGCAACTATGTTTGCCATAATGTGAAGTATAAAGAAACCTGAACCTTTACTTCCTTGACAAATGAACTTTTAACCCTTTTTTTTGACTCTCGGTCGCCATCTCTGTTTTAATCACAGAATTTCAGGCTACATTACGTACTCACACTCCTAAAAAAAGGTTCGGTTTAAAAGCAAGGGCTTATGTCTCTGTTCTTTTTATTGATTATACTTCAGCCTTTAATACAATGGAGATACATTTACTTTTAGAGAGACTTTTGGTTTTTGGTGTAAATGTTGTAATTGTTCATTGGATTAAACATTTCTTGACAAATAGACCACAACAAGTTTGTGCTCGAGGGGTCAAATCAAATACTGTGTTTTAAATACTGGACCACCTCGAGGATGTGTCCTGTCACCCCTGCTGTTTTCTGTCTATACAAATGGAACACAAATTCAGAGTGTGAATTGTTAATTATACAAATATGCTGATGACATGGCACTTGTTGCTCTTTTATGTGCGAACTTTTTTTTTTAATGTATAAACAAAAATGTGTACCAAATGCAGTAGTTCTGTTGAATAAGGGAATGTTTTACATTTTAAATCTTTTATTATGTGAGGTGGAAGCTGTGTATTGTATTGTTATGTATTGTGATGCTGTGTTGTTAATTGTATCAAAGATTGTATAGCGAGACCAAAGACCAATTTTAAGCCAAATCCGGAAAGGAACACATTAACAAACTGACTAACTAACTAACTAAAAAAATTCATGTGTTGATTTAACCCCATTGGCTGGACATGAAAATGTCACGGAATATGTCACGCTGGTTTGAAAATAGTCAAGCATATGTTTTGTTTTCTTAACATTCTTACGTTTTTTTTTCTTGACTATACTGATCTAGGCGTTTGGTTAAGCTCTATGAACTGTTTGGTTTTCATATAATCAGATGTCTAAATTAAAGGAACAACAATCTAATCAACAACGCATGCTAAGACGCATTTACTGTATATGCTCAACCTATCTTTAGACCGGAAGGAAACTGGCGAGGTAAGCGCAACGTCATCCAATATTTGTGCCCTACATTGTCATCAACCAGGTAAACATGTCCTGTACCAAATGCATCACTAATCTCAAGTCATAACTGTTCAAAAACAAGAAAAAAAATACTAAAATAAAGTACAGAATAAGACCTATTCCTACGTTTTTATTTAAACTTTTAAGAAGTACAGATTAAATAATACAAAGACAAAAATCTTAAAGCTCTTACCTTCAACTTCTTCCTCATCACATAAGGGTTTGAGTAATGAGGCCCCCCTGTCCAGCACTGCCTCATCTTCCATCCTATAATAATAAAAGAGGAAGAAAGACTGTTCACACTTCTCTTCCAAAGACAACGTGGAGCCGTAGCGGCGCGGATCAGTCACTTGTAGTGTATTTCTGCTAGCGCTAGACATTTTCCCAGGTTAGCAGGTGTCGCTAACAAGGGGGTTGTCTTCTGGATCCAGTCCTGGTTTACAAAGTATAACTTACGGGACACAAGTCTGTTATGAGGCTACTGTCCTTGGGGACACAGGAATGATCAGGTACACATGGGCAGGGTAATCCGGTCTGTGGGGGATGGCGCGGGACAGCCTAGTAAGATGTTAATTGAGCGTGATGTACCAGGAGGTGTCAGCCTGGCCTTCCACCCACACATTTGACATCAGTTAACATGCAGTACAAAAGCTAATTGAGTAATTAAGATGAGACTGGAATACACACTAAATGTGGAGTCTAGTCACTTACACAGATTGTATATTTGACACTGCTGGTCAAGTGATTTATGCAGCACACACAACTATTAATAAAAGTGATACTGTAGTATCACATGGTCATCAGACACCATATTCGCTTGGGGTTTGAGATTGAGAATGGAACGGAAGGCTTTATTTTCAGGACTATAGGTTTGTGTTCATGTCTAGCTTTTGTGTCTATGGTTTTATAAACATGCGATTCATTACAAATAGAGATCCTGAAAAGTCTGTGATAATTATTTAGTCTTTTTATGTCTTTGAGAAGTGAAAACCTGTGTTTGCACCCGATTATCAAACTAACTGTAAATCTTTGTGATCGGAAGAATTATACACACCCATTTACTACGCATGCACACCATTATCCCTGTCTTTGGTTGCCTGAAATATCTTTGTAATATCTGTTAAAAATGTTTTTTTAACAATGTAGGGTTGTTGCAATCCTGTATCAGTTTCTTTGTTCTGTTGAACACGAAGGTAGATATTTGGAAGAATGTCAGTAACAAACGGATCTCATACCCCATTTACTGACACTGTGAGGAAAAGAAATACTATGGGAGTCAATGGGGGAAGAGATCTTTTTGTTACTGACATTCTTCAAAATATCTTTCTTTGTGTTTAGTTGAGAAATGTACACAGGTCTGGAACAATCTGAGGGTGAGTAATTGATGACAGTCAGTTCTGAGTAAACATAATAATACTTTGATCCAGGCCACATGAATGACACACCAGTAGTTAATAAATGCTTTTCAGACATGTTGCACCTGGCCAAAAATGCATTCCGGAATCACTTTTTCTTTACATTTGCAATTAGTCTTTCGATGTCTTTATAATAACGTATGGTCCAAATAAAAATGACTTTGGTGGAAAACCACAATCTGCATCTGAAAGGTTTGTTAACTCTTTGTAGGGTACATTAAGGGTCTCTAGGTAATGATGTGTGTGGGATGGGGCTATGATGGCATTTAGCCATCTGCACAGACAAAGCCCATAGATTAATGCTTCCTTTTGAGGTGTGACTTTCTGCACGGGACATTGCCCTTCAGAAAAATGTCAAAAGGCCCGACTGACATTTTCAGGCAAAGACATTCTCTTCCAGGGATAAAGGTGTGCATGTGCAGTAAATGGGTGTGTATTATACTTCTGATCACAAAGCTCTACAGTTAGTTTTTATAATCAGGTGCATTCACAGGTTTCACATCTCAAAGACATATTTTAATACCAGCAGAGCACACTGTAAATAATTATCGCTGACTTTTCTGGATCTCTATTTGTAAGGAATTGCATGTTTATAAAACCATAGATACAAAAGCAAGACATAAACACAAACAGGAAAGATTGAGTTTGTTGTTCTGATAACGCTCCCTGAGAGCCCAGTGTCACAGCATGAGCATATCTCAAGTAGATGCAATGAGGCATGCTCTAAAGTCCTTTTAAAGCACTCGGTCTACGGGAAATGTCACGTAAAGGGTCCCTTAACGGTTATGTTAAACACTGTTTACCCAATTAAATTGTTGCAAAGGCCTGCGAGGATTTAACGTAAAGTGACACTTATAGGCTACATAGTTACACAGTAACTATATAGGTTCACAACAACGTAAGCAGAGGAGTCAATTATTGTATACAGCGCTTAATTATCTGTGACATGATTAAATGCTATGTGACTGACAAACAGGTCAGTGAATAAGTTCAAAAGAAGACATATTTCAATATGGCCATTTTTCTATAACATTGACTTCATATAGGGACTATTAAGTGTCAACCACACCAGTTTTATGGGCAATGTAAAAATTCATAAACCCATTTGTGACCCTGTCTGTGAAATCCAGAGCATCGATATGCATTCATTCATTTCACTATAATAGATCAAGGTTATATTTCACAGAATGTGCTTTATATTAAGTAGGATGATTTTATGTAGAAAACAAAAAAATCACCAAAACATTTGTATATGATAATAATAAGAAAATTCCAAACCTGCATTTAACAATACGCAAACATTTACATTTACATTTAGGCATTTGGCAGACGCTTTTATCCAAAGCGACTTACATTGCATTATCCTATACATTTTACATAGGTGTTTGCAATCCCCTGGGATCAAACCCACAACCTTGCGTTGTTAACGCAATGCTCTTACCACTGAGCTACAGGAAAGCAAACATACACCATGTGCATTCGCGTCTTTCTGAGAGAGGTAAATAGACTAAAACTAAACTAAAACTTGTTTCTATAACTACTTTCCTCCCCCAATCTTCATTGCCACCTATGGAACAGATATTGACACAGCAGGCAGAACAGTGCTTCACATGAGATGGGTTCACCTCAAACATCCCCTGCACATTAAATTGAGTTGTAAACACTTATTCTGTTTACTTTAAACCATTAAAGTTGAGTAAACTGAAACAGTGGTCACCATTAAAAGCATCTTTATTTACCAACTAAATGAAATCCATATCAAAACATTCAATAGCCTACATGAAGTGCATTTTCAGGTAGCATAACAAACACATTTATAATGTAGCTCAGTGGTAAGAGCATTGCGTTAACAACAGAGGGTTGTGGGTTCGATCCCAGGGGATTACAAACACCTATGTAAAATGTATAAGATAAAGCAATACAAGTCGTTTTGGATAAACGTATTTGCCAAATGCCTAAATGTAAATGTAAATATAAATGCATTCGAGTGACGTCACCTCACACCAGAATACAAAACTTTTGTCAATTTGTTTGATAACAGAATACTGTATAAAGCACTCTCTGTATTCTATGGGAGTTCGGTGGAGTTCAGTGACACTTGGTGTCAAAAAGTGGGCGATTCAGAAATGGTTATTCTAAGCACTTTCAGATGGCTCCATTCTTCTGTATAATAACACTTTGAGACGTATTGAATAATTTGTGAAAATAACATCACAGAAGTTTAAACAAGTGGGACTCTTACCTCTTAGCGGCGCTCATTTTGTTCAAGGAATTCCTTGATGTATTCCAGTGGTTTGGTGTCACTCCAGTCCAGCAGACTCAATGAATCTCTCCAAAAGCGCTTGCCTGGATTTTCAAGCGAAATAATGAGTATTATTTAATAACTCCGCGCAAACAACCAAATCAGATTCGTAACTCTTTGTTTTACAACAACGCATCAAAGTATCTAAAATGAAATACAATAATAAACACCTCCCGACCTTTCTGTCTTTGGCTCGCCTAATGCGCTCCACCACATGGGATCGAAGACAGCGCCAGTTTGCTGAAGCGGCGCAACAACTTGACGTTTCAAATTGCGCGTTTCATATATTACGAGCCACTGCTGCGATCACGTCACTGCGCGAGTGGGAGGTCAAAAACTGCCTTTACCTTGAGTAAATTGACAACGACAACCTCGCAACACCCATTTTTCAAGGAAACTGATATTCATTAACTTTAAAACACAGGGAAAATACTTATTTGACAATGTAAACACTCGTAACTAATGCGCTCACGTGACGAGCGCACAAACGCATCAAGAGAAAGTTAAGCCGGAGATCATCCCAGGTTCTGCTCACCTTGGGCCGATATCTCGTTCACACGAGACACAGCGACACCTCCTGAAAAAACCTCGCACATGCCCAGAGAAGCCAACCTCTGTATAACACAGATGTTATGTTCTACTGCAGAGGATGTACGTTTTGAGGAATAACAGTTGTGTGAATTATTAGTTATTTAAAAGAATAAGAGGGTTGGGCTAGGTCCTTATTCACATAAAAATGTTGTCCTTTTTAGTGGACATGAAATGTACAGTATGTGTGCCCAACGGTGACCTGATAAACCTCCCTTTGGGAACATCCTCATTTGTTAAAACACTACAAAATATTGTTATTTTTTATTGTAAAAATGCAAAATGTCTGTTAGGTTATAGCATTTTTTTATATGTTGTGGGCTAATAATTTGTGCCTGCACAATGCATTGTGCTGACCTGTCACTTGCTTTGTCACAAACTTCACAGGTTAATTTTCAAACACTCTTCTTGGTTCTCCAAATTTTAAACTGATGACACTCGCAAAACCGCCAGTCACCAAAACCAACAGTGATGGGGGTTTTCTTTCAATTTAGTACAATCAGATCATTCAGTGGCAAACAATACAAGATGCTTCAAATCACCCTCGGTGTTGAAAGAATATCACTGTACTGAAATAGGTTTCTGTATACACAGTTGTCCCAATAAAGTATACTTTCATTCCAAATAAACTGAGACGTAACATGTTTATTATAACATGCAATTGTTTGTTAGAATTCCACTTGCTAGATCCACTTACCTCTGGGCCCCACCTCCATTTATCCACAATAAATACATTCAAAGTTATTATCTGGAGAGGAAAATTGCACTCATCTTCTACTATATGAGAGATGCAAGGAAAATAATAACTAATAATAGCACGCAACAAAATCTGAGAAGTGCTCTAAGGGTTTTGTCACCCACTTGCTGTTGTATTTTATAGATGCTTGTTCCATAAGCTCTCCAAATAGCAGTTTTTCATCTGTTTTCCATCGAAGGTGTTCACGCACAGTCCAAGATCTCAGAAACCAGCTTGTTAATATTCTCTAAATCTAATACACACACGTTTAATAAGTCTAGTCATTAAAGCTGGTTAAAACTGGTTATGCTGCAGATTGACATCTCGTAAATCCCTGCTTGTAATTTACATGTTCATGTCAGTTTGAAAGTCCATTCAGATAGCAAACAAATCTAAGCATGTCATAAACAGATAAACATTTATATCAAGAAAAGTTGGAAATTTAATTCATAGTATAAGGATATGTTTTGATTACAAAATCATTTACAACAGGTTGCACATTTGTAGCACTGAACTGCAGAGACATTTCACAGATAATGGCATGTCCACGTGCATGACCAGAACGTGTCATCGTCATTCAGATGCAGTTGTTAAAAACATGTTGTTAATGTGCAGCTGGGACCATTTTAACAAAGAGGTTAAAAATCCTGTTAAAATCATTTTTAAAAAGGACAACACTCGGCCATGTCAAGTCAACAATTTTTTAAGATAAAGGCTATAACTGCTTCAGTGTGAACAAGTTAACCCAAGTCTTTCACATCACTAAGATAATGGTCAACCGACTTTCCAACCACACCCTTACATACGTAAGATTGGAATAGCCCGTTTGATTCTTTATATATTACACATTCTTAAAAGATCAACCTTTGCACACAATCACTTTTTATTGGACCCAAGGAACTCAAAGGTTACTATATGAGTTGCACATCTTATTCTTTTGTAATATAATGTATAGGGCCTATTTATTTAATGTAAACTAACTGTTATGATTCATTACAGTGAGATAAGGCAGAATTTCAGACTATGTTGTTTCATATTGAGTGAAGGTGTGTAGGCTACTTATTTTAGAAATTTCAGACTGGACAAAAAAACGGCAGAATGTGTGCCAAACATCAGCTGATCAAACACCAGAAGAATTCAAACCTGGTTTCTTTCTGTAGGTCTACATGCCATGGACATATTTTAATAACAATATGATACACAGGATACTGGTATTGAGACAAAGACATTTAAAGGAACAAAAAACTGTTCCCTGTCATTTTTAAAGCCACAAAAGACATTGCCACCGGCAAATTCTTTGGATCAGCCTCATGCCGGGGAAACAATGTTCTGTGGAAAAACTCAAGGTGCAAAGTTTCAGTCTAAAATGGTCCTGGTTTTCCTTGCTGAGATATGATTTTTACCTTTCAAAAATATTATAATAAAAATGATTGCAAAATGTTAATATGATCTCAGATATGTCAGAAGTTCTAAAGTACTAAGGAGCAGAGTGGCACCTGTGACTTGTCAAGTACCATTGTGCCCTCTTGTGGTCTCTGCATCACAATAAAAATAGACACAAGCTTTGTTACCTTTTTATGTACTCCGACCTTCATCACATTTGTGAAAGTGTGTTCAGTAAAAATTCAGTAAATCAGTATTAGTTATCAAAACAGAGCAAAAATATTGATTAAAGAACCAACACCCTTGGTTACAATAAGGACCTATTCACAGTTGCGCACAAATATTTAAAAATCATCAGATAAATCAATGTTTGTCAGTACTCATAGAAGTTTGTTTTCTCTTTCAATTATAAAAGATTTGCATCAACACAGTACAGCAATAATGCATCACTGATTACATCATATGAAATTCATTCAAACAGGATACATTTCAACTGCATCATATTATACATGTACATACATCCTAACCACATTTGTACTCACAATCACTGCTTCAAAATGCCACATCCCACTGTCATATAAAACATTACTAGAACATAAATAAATTCTGAACAAACATAATGTTAATACATTATCGTTACATTGTTATCTCCATTTATCTTGGCCTTTTTATAAGTAACCCAACCTCGTCAGGACATTCTTCCCTCCATCATGTAAAATCCATCAGTAGGCCTATGTTCCTAAGCGGGCTGGTATTAGGTAAATCCTCCAACACAATATTTTGAAATTATGACCAACCAAAAAAAGAAAATTAATCAGAAATTAAAAATACAAAGGATAGTGGTGTTCTATCTAAAGACTTAATGCTCAAGTGAAAAGAGAAATCTTTTTGCATTCAAAACCAGTATAAAGTAATAGCCTTTGAAGCAAATATCTGAATTTGTGAGCTGGTACGTGACATGCGAAAGGATGTTCCTCGATTAATGGAAAACATCCAAAAGAGTGTAAAAAACACAATATCAAACAATCATAATCTCTTTTATCAGAATCAAGATATTCTCTCTTGCACATTCTCCCCCATACTGACATCGTCTATTATTGTGATAAGATCACAAGACCATAAACTTTGAACGCTGGGACTTGGAGATGGTTGCGGAGTAAAATCCTGAGACAAAAACTGCACAAGGGTAGAGGGAAACAAAACACACATATGACTATTTTGAATGAATACATCATTTAAGGTACTGTACTAAATTTAACAACATGCAATCCAACTAAACTAGCTTTTAACAAATGCATCAAGGACATTACCGGAGCTATCGGATGATCTGAGAAATGATGTAATGATGATCAAATCTGTATGCATACCTCTTGAATGTTCCTGGAAATATCCAAGGGGTTTCTTAAGAGCTGTTTAAACTTTTTGTGGTTCTTGAAAATTAAAAAAATGCAACCACCACACACGGTTAAAATAAAAAGTGTAGTAACTATAGTGGTGAGAATAGTGCGCCTCTTCGCTTCCTCAGCTATACAGAGAGGGAAAAAAATAATAATATTCAAATTTTCAGTTAACCGACACACACTTCATTGAAATTAAACGATTGCAGCATGAGTCAGATTCGTTTTGATTTCTGTAGAAAAGTGAACAAATATCTGGTTTGGTGTATTTACAAACAGCTGGAGTAAAGCAGAACTGAAACAAAAAAAGGCTTCATGTCTACAAATATGAAGGATCCAACTCAAGCAGTTTGTGCCCTTAAAAATAAATACGTAGACTTACGTGTTTCTGGTATGATAAAACACTGTTGTTCGCTGGAATTTCCATACGGTTTATTGTAAAGTGAATTCTGAACCTGGAAACAGTACGTCTGCCCTGATTCCAGATCAAGAATGACTTCATTCTTATTTTGTGTTACATTAAACTGTACCTGTAGGATAAAAAATCTCATGTCAACTTTACACTAGTTTTATAAAAAGTAAAGTAAGCAAATTAGTAGTTTACATGTTTTTTTCTTTGTAAAATATGCAAGAGACCTCCGAGTAACCTCCAGTAACTACTTTCCAAGATGATATATTAAAAGCGATATTAACTCCATACTCCATTTCAAAGCTCTCGTCCATACGTGACATAGACAGGTACGTCTTTCCTGGTTTCACATTCACAGTCATCAAAGGAATGCAGATAACTGTGAGACAGCATAAACACAACTAAATTAGAAAATATTGTATATGCGCGAGCTTTTGTAGTAGAATAAACCACATAATTCTTAACTTACGATGTACACACTGGACATGCTTTGAAATTTTCCATTCGGACACACGGCCGTCTTTCTCCGCACGCACTCTGAATTTTGCTCCATAAAATTCTTGAGTAATTGCTAATTTTGTTCCATTCTGGCTCGTTACGTCGTGCCAGTCATCCACTGGTTCGCTAAAAATTCAAGTAACAGGATAAGTTAGTTTAATAATTTACGACAATGCTGGGCGTAGCTTGATTTGAATTTTTACCTCCAAACTACACAAAGGTTGAGATCATGTACTAGTAAAAAAAGACTGAGCTTGGGTGCGTAGATCAAAAGCTAGTTTACAATGGTACAGTAAAAGTATCAGAAAATACTAGGTATGGTATGGTAGTAAACAATACTAAATGATTACCATATCCATGTACATGATACTCCAAAGTATTACAATTAGTACACAAAGAAAGCATGGATTTTTTTCAGACCATGTGTCAAAATATCCATTATAATTGCACTTCTGAGGTATATTGTCGCACTGTATAGAAATACAAGAACATGGGCTATTTCCCACGACATACTTACGAGCCACAATTATACTGCACTTTGTACAGAACATCGTCGTCGTCACCACCGGGAGATTGCCACTGTAGTTCAAATAGCACCAACTTTACATCCCGAGGCGGCCGTACGTCAAATGCACCGGCTGAAACAAAACAGAGATAAAGAGCTCGGTACTGTGGACGTGAAGCCCACTATACATTACACATTATAAATGCACGTATGTCATTTGAGACCTTACCGAAATGGAGGATCATCAGTATAAAATGCGCCACTACGTGTATGTAGCAGATCAATTCCATGATTTTAAATCCATATTTTTCACCATGAAATCTGCGACACTCTATTTGGGGAAATACGCAAGTTTCTTCCCTTTGCTTGGAAGCTTAGCTGCATTTCCCTTACGGTAACACAAAGGAGGAAAATATGTCGTTATGTGGTTCTATAAAGAGACTCACACATTAATCATTAAAAAGACATAACGCTATACATACCGTTAAACCCCATTACAAGACCGATCATTTATACGACTGTCATTTAAGTGTTTACAGGAGACCTGACATATTTAAACCGTGTTGTCTTTTCACTTCGGTTCCGCCCATGGAGCGAAAGCGAAACTCACGTGGGTGCCGCTACCCGATCCGTTCCGGAAACACGATTTGTTCCGCGCATGCGCGAAAGTGCGCGTCTACTTCCGGCCGAAACAATTTACGGCATTTATATTTTTTTGATAAACTCTTTATTGAAATTGCACTTAACATCAAAAGACATCACAATTTGTAGCTACTTATTCCGTGGAGAGGTGACATAGCCTGTATTTTTGCGGATGCACGGGGACGATCAACAAAATGTCCTCTGTAAGGTCCTGAGGGATCAATTCTCCAAGGCAATGGATGACTATTTGTTGGTATTTCAGTATCAAGAAGACAAGGAAACATTTTTTGGCAAACTGTATTGATAAACAAGGCCTAAAGGTCAATGCCATTCTCATCAATCAGCTATTTAAGTATATGAGTGAGTGAGTGAGTGAGTGAGTGATTGAGTTACTAAGGGAGGCAGGGATGGAGGGAGGTAGTGAGTGAATGAATGACTTAAGAAGAGAAGCAGTAAATTAATAAAATAAATAAATTGAATGAATTCTGAAAATTCTGTGTTTCTTAAATACTGACATTTGTTAAAGTACGCTAAAATATGTACAGCATAACTTAAAAATAAAACACACACTTTACTAAATGGTAAATAAAATAAATATAAATAAAAAATATTTCTCACTCATGACACATATCATTTTATATTTTAATTTCATTTGTATTGAAAAATAAAGTAGTATCAAAATTAATAAAACAAAATATATAAAAAATGATTATATAAAATATATAATATATAAATAAATGAATATATATTATATATATATATTATATTTTATATTATATTTTATATAATATATAAAAAATGAATTAAAAAAAAACTAACCCTTTATCTCGACAGGTGGTGGTCTAGCTTTTGTTGAAACCAGTAACTTTGTATTGGCACTTAATGTATTATGGCTCCTGTATGACATATCTCTTATTGCTCCTAAACTCTTTGTAAGTCGCTTTGGATAATAGCGTCTGCTAAATGTTTAAATGTAAATATATATATATATTCCGCTCTTCAAAGGGTAGTGTAGCCTATCCCTCGTTCAGTACATTTCTCCAAACCATTACAAATTGTCATTTGTTTAATGTCTTTTGATGTTAAGTGCAATTTTCAATTAAGAGTTTATCAAAAAATGATTTCCGGTAGGATGTGTCAAACTCCTTTTTGTAACTGCCGTGAATTGTTTCGGCCGGAGGTGGGCGCACTTTCGCGCATGCGCGGAACAAATCGTGTTTCCGGGACGGATCGGGTAGCGACACTGCTGTTGTAGGGTTGTGACTAAAAGGGACACAGCTGCCTCCACTGGGCATGCGCACTTCAATACCGCATAATTTTTGTCACGTTGAAAACAGTTGATTAATATTTTTTATTTATTTTGAGGTTAGGTTTAGTGTTAGGGTAGGTGTAGACATTAGTTTATGTCATTTTTTGTAATTACGTGGCGAGATTTTGCACCACTTCCGGCCGTGACTGTATCCAGTCTAGCAACAACCGGTGTGTAGTGATAGCCTAATGTAGATATGACAGTATTAACTTACATATATAAATAATCTATAGTGTTTCCGAATTTATACAGTCATTGAGGAAATTCGTATAGCACATATTTATGTATTATTTATATAATAAATACTTTTTGTGTGTATAGTGTAAATACTGTATAATCTTACACACGACGAATGTAATTATTTAAAAAAATTGGTTGTTAGTTATGTCATTTTTTTAATGCAACTATTACACAGCGACAGAATGAACTTATATAAATGATATCTGTATTAATAAATACCAGCAGGTGGCGATAGAGATGTTAAATGTGGGTTTGTATTCTTTATGAGACCTTCAAAAATGGCGGCGATCATGGCAAGTGGAGAGATAAATATATTTATTCGCGTTAAAAATGCGTCCCACGTTATATTATGCGATCAATTCTACACTTTCAAAGGAGGTGAAATGCAGTGTGTTTCCTAATGTTTGTCTCAAGTTTTCATCAATACTTTGATCGAAGTGGAATAAGTTTTGGCCTTCAGCATTCATGGTTGTAAGCTTGTCAGCATTGAGTCAATACATTTACGGATTTAACTACATAGAAAAGTTGGTCAGGTGGGTTGAGTGGAAGTAACACAACACAGGTGGAATAGGCTGAAGCAGACATGGAGCAACAGGGTGCTGGTAGCAGTACATCTGGAGAAAATGTCCTCTCAAGCATCGCTCTCAATGATAACAAGGCTGGTATGGAAGGACTGGACAGAGACAAAATTAACAAGATCATTCTGGAGGCTTCCAAGGTTTGCTGAAGCAGTAATTTCTGGACATGAACACATAGACACCACTTTTTTAACATACAGTATTGTGATGCAAGAGCATCATTTTGACAAGTACACGTTATTCTCTTATGATGTTATAAAGCTAGATGTATGGTCATTGTAAAAATAACATGTAGACAAACAGTTGCCGTTCTTTTGAATTACAGGGATCAAGGTTTTATGAGAACGAACTTAAGAAAGATCGACAGGTGAATCGGCGTATTGAAAAGATGATGGAGCAAAAAGCCAAAATCACTAAAGAGCAGATGAAGCAAGCGCAAGTTGAGGTAAACATCAGTACTGATTTTAATAAAATGCGGTGTTTTTGTAAACTGTATCTTTCTTGTAGAATTTGACGTCCGTCATTTGTGATATTTTTGTTGATACATCTGTTAGTTGACTAACAATAGAATTAGTTTCAGGACCTAAGCAAGAGGTTTTGCACTACAGGTAGACAAACTCACGTCTGAACTGGAGAGGAGGCGAGAACTGGGCCGTGTGATAGTTCATGTAGACATGGATGCGTTCTACGCGGCTGTAGAAATGATGGACTGCCCAGAGCTGAAGGACAAACCAATGGCGGTGGGATCCATGAGTATGCTGGTGAGAATCAATGGCAAAATCTCTCAGAACATATTTGCATATCTACAGTAACATCATTAAAAAGGTCGTCATTGGCAGTCTACCTCCAACTACCATGCTCGGAGATTTGGTGTTCGTGCTGCCATGCCAGGTTTCATCGCTAAGAAACTCTGCCCAAACCTTGTCATTGTGCCCACCAACTTCGACAAATACAGGGCAGTGAGTGCTCAGGTGTGTTTGATCTTATATCTTAATCTGATATATGACGATATTGATTCAATTCTCAAAGCTGCGGTTTCCTAAATGTCCTTCTCAAAGGTACGGGAGATTTTTTCAGACTATGATCCGCATTTTATGCCTGCGAGTTTGGATGAAGCTTATTTGGACATCACTGAGCATCTGGAACAGAGGAAGCACTGGTCTGAGTCCATGAGAACACATTACATGTGTGATGCCAAGAAAGGTGCATTACAGAGTAGTGGTAGCGTTTGGGATAAATGGCCACTGTTGGGCTTCAGTTTTTTAAGATACCTTTTGATAAAAAAGTCTGTCTTTATATGTGCTATTATATTAATTTAATTCATGTGTGTTGTTCGAATTAAAAGAGAGTCATCCAGACATGCCTGCGGTTCAGTCAGAGAAAGATGGACTTTCCCCATTGCTGTTTGAGGACAGTCCAAGCTCTTCCACTTCTCTGTCAGGGGCTGATGGAAAAGCAGTGGTGTTTGGGACGAGTGCAGAGGAAGCTGTGAGGGAAATGCGCTTTCGCATTGAGCAGAAAACATCTCTAACAGCCAGTGCTGGTGAGGAGTGGATGTTTCTGATGTTTTGCTTTACCAATGTCGAGGAATTTGTTATGGCAGTCGTTATTTTAGAATTTTTGTTTTGTCACATGATTCCCACAGAAATGACAGATTTGAATGAAAATCCACAATTTATGTCAGAAGTGTCATATTTTTTCTCTGTGGTAGGCATTGCTCCAAACATGATGCTCGCGAAAGTATGCAGTGATAAGAAAAAACCAAATGGCCAGTACAGGATTCCTTCTGAGAGAAAGGTTGTGATGGATTTTATGAAGGATCTTCCTGTTAGAAAGGTCTGTCTGACATCTTTTCCCTCATGTCTCGAAATCTTGTGTTCATTTAGAGAAAGTTATTATTAATGTAGTGTACCTCCTTGTGTCATTTACTGCAGGTATCTGGTGTTGGTAAGGTAACTGAGAAAATGCTGACTGCGTTGGGTATTGTCAGCTGTTCCCAACTTGGCCAGGAGATAGCGCTACTATCCTTGCTTTTTTCGGAAACTTCTTGGCATCATTTTCTTCACATAGCTCTGGGTTTAGGCTCTACGTATATCGAGAGGTGTTGAGTGCTCATTCGTTTGCATATGTTAGAGTATCAGATATATTTTGCAACTTTAATTCTAATACCGTACATTACAGTATTATTTTAGTATTTAGTCAAGTTTGATTTTGTTGTTTTAGGGACTCCGAAAGAAAAAGTATGAGCACTGAAAGGTAATGGTTTCAGATGCATCTAAAATTTAAACGGCTCAAAAGATTTTTGTATTCAATTCTTTTTTATTCCATATCCTTCTACTCCTATTTCATTTGTGTCACCCACAAACATCTTTTTTGTAGGACGTTTGCGGAGATGAGTGATGCAGAGGAGCAGTATTCTCTTTGCAGGGAACTCTGTCGTGATCTAGCCCAGGACTTACAGAAGGAGGGTCTTAAGGTACACGAGTTACATTAGATATAGTTTTTGTATAAAGCTAGCGGCAATAAAATCAGATCATTCTAAATCAAGATGTTTTAAGTTTTTAAAACATCATGATACTAATACCTTTGGTATTTTTTCTTTAAGTTTTGCTCAGTATTTTAGATTTTCTTTTTTTTGACAGGTCTAATTTACAGTACATGGTAACCATAAGATGTTCTTAATGTGTAGGTGGTAATGCCCTCAAGTGTGCTTATTTCTGAGGTTTAGGTAACATCTTTAAAATGGTCTTTTGTTGCTGGATGTAATGTCCAGTTAAAATATACAGGCCCAGTTTCAAAGACAAAGCTCGAGGCTAGTCCCAGACTAAAATGAATGTTTAATCTGTCTTAACTGAAAATACCTTGCCCTGATTTATCTAAAATATGCTATGGCCATGCTTTTGGCTCTAGATGCACATCTGTAATGTTTCTTTTCTGAAGCTTTTTATAAAAGCAACTAAAATATACTGATTTAACTAAGGCATAGTCCTGGTTTAAGATAATCATTGACTTTGAAACTGGGCCACAACATATTCCTAATCTTTACCAATAGCCTATCAAATTCAGGGGATAAACATTAAGGGAATTTCACCCTAATTACAAAAAACACAATTATTGGAAATGTAAAAGTATGGACATTTTTGTAAATTGCCCATTACATCGATTTGTTTGTGTTTTAACTATAGGGGAAAACTGTTACTTTGAAGTTAAAGAACGTCCAATTCGAAGTGAAGACCAGAGCATTCACATTGCAGTACACTGTCTGTACTGAGGAAGAGATCTTTGTTGCTGCTAAAGACCTCCTCAAAGTTGAGATTGACAGTGTCAGCCCGCAGCCACTGAGGCTGAGACTCATGGGTATGCGTTTCCTGATGTTTTATTCCACTACTTTCATTTATTTATACATTTGTAACATAATTTAAAGTCATTTGCAAAGTGAGTTGATTTAGAAAACATTTCTGTTTGTAGAAATCAAATCAAATATTGGCCTAAAAATGTTGCCTTATAGAAATACATGTGAATAAGTTTAAGGCAAAAAATACTGAAAGTAAAATGAATTAATCTGATATAGAAACATAAAATAAATAATAAAATGACCAACGCATATAACTAAATTGCTAAAAATCTAACTAAAATTAAAGCTAATTTTAAATATATAAGTCATGATATGTAGTCCTACCCTGTTTATCATGATGCATTTTTAAAGCATTTGCACAGTTTGTCATCTAGGTAATGGCATACGACATAGATTAGGGTAAATACATTTTAAGATGTATTTCCATAGATTCCTAAATTTCCTATAATGTTTTCCTAAAAATACTTCTTGATGTTTCAGCTATAAAATTGTGCTTCTGTCATTCGCAACTTCTTATCATGTATGAAAAGGTTTGTTTTTCTACTTGTTTTTCTAGGTGTTCGTGTGTCCAGTTTTATTAACGCTGAGGAGAAAAAGCCTCTTCAGAGGAGTATAATGGGTTTCCTGCAGAAAGGTGGACCGGATCCAAGCAGCGCCATGCAGTGTCCTGGATCTTCTCTCAAAGCAGAAGCAAGCAGTGATGCCAGATCTAGTGGAAGTCATCTTAAGACCACCGAGATCAGTGTACCTTCTGTCCCTGAGCAAACACTTAAATCCAGAGGACATCAACAGCAATCATTTTTTCAAAAAGCCCAATCAAAAAGAATTCAGCAGCAGGCTCAAACGTGTGTAAATGAGGTCACGCCTGGTTCAGCCACGACAAAAAAAACTGCTGAAACGGCTGCTGCTACACAGACGGATCTAGCAGTAACAAACACACAATCAAACACAACATCAGCTGCTTTATCAAATATAAAGACATCATTGGATCACACCTCAACACAGTGTTTCACCTGCCCTGTGTGCAACAGGGAGATAAAAGCTGCAAACCTCGTGGCCTTCAACCAGCACATTGACGAATGCCTCGAGGGCAGTGCTATAAAGGATAATGAAGTAACAAACATGGATGCATATCCGGATGAATCCAGTCAAGAGAAACACAAAGAGCTCTATAGCAAACTCCCTCTGTCAAGTTCAGAAAGCAGGATTTTGTCAAGCAAGGAATCGTTCTTTAATGTAGAGAAGCCATCCGTTAGTATCTCTGTGCCAGCGGTGGACGATGACGAAAGCTGTAATTTCAGCACATCGTTTTTCAGCCGAAGGACAAATGTAAATAAACAGTCTTTTATTTCTCACAAGGAAACTCGTTCTTGTGAATCTAGTTCTGAAGCTTCCCACGTAACACATATTCCTGAGGCCTTCACCGTGTTGTCAGGTGACACGATGGGTCCGTCTTTGACATGTCCTGTGTGCAGTCAGCTGCAGAGCACTGATGACCTCACTCTCTTCAACCGACATGTGGATATGTGCCTTAACCAGGAAGTGTTGCTGGAATTTAGAGGATCTCATTCACATTTGGATCACTCTGATGCACCAGCACACAAGAGTAAAAACTGTTTTTAAGTGATATTAAAATATAAAACATAACAAAGAATTACATTCGATAATGATGAGTTAAAGAGAAACATGAATTAATGTGGTATGTGACTTTGTTTTGACTTTAGCAGACCAACCACAAGACCAAGGAGGAGTTTCTAAAGAGAGAAAAAAAAGCAAAAGGTAATTAATTTATTATAGATTATATCATTTTTTGAGGTGTAATATTTAAAAGACAAAAATCGTTATTTTTGTCTTTAACCACAGGCAAGGATCGCATGCTCTTCCTCCGGCTAAGAAGACTAAAGTGTTAAACACAAAACACACCATTGACAAGTTTTTCAAAAGCAACAACTGACAGACTGTTTAATCCCTAAACTGAGCCGAACAGTGTGTTTTATTAAAGACATCATGCGTGAATTTAGAAAGAAGAGACATGATAAGCCCTGATGATTTTCCTGCTCTACCTCAGGCACAGTGTTGACAGCATGTCAATAGAAAACCTATATTTCATAAGATGACACCTCTTAAGAATGTGTTTTTTGAGTACACTTTTTGCATGTATTTAAATAATGTATAAACTTAATATCTTCTCTTAATAATTACGTAGATTAGAACATTCATGTTTATGCTTGATAATTTATAATACTGAATTATTTATATTAGTAAAAAGTGATACATGTATACAGTTTTTTTAAATAATTGTGTTCTATCCATAAATACAAATGATATTTTTATATATTTATACTTTAGTATGACTATGCAAGGCACTTTATCAACTAAATTAAATTTTATACATCATAATTGTAAATGCTTTCTATTTTTCTTAAAATAGAATTGCATTTTTACAAAATGCATCAGGACATTTGAATCTGGAATTATTCATAGTTAAACACATAAAATGTGCTGTTTATCATGTGTTGTGTCTTGAATGATGGAATTGAAAATTACTTTCAAGACAATGTTTTGTATGAAATTACACAAAACGGTTCTTCTGTGCATCTTAGAGCACCTTTATTTCTGAAAGTGTAATGTTTTTGTTTCGGTAACGGAATTTGCACTTCTGAATGTAATTTTTTTGTTATTTCACTTCAACTCTCCCTTCCCAAAATGTGTAGTAAAATGATATTTGTGTAAATAATTGTACAACCATATAACTTTATTCCCGTCATTCCACAATATACAATCAGTGCTTGAAGCAATTTACTTAACAAGAGCAAATGTTCTTTGGGCGTCAGCTCTCAGTGCAAACAAAGCAATCCACCAGACTTATTTTACAAAACACAAGTCTCAAAGTCAGAGTGAAAGAGCTTGTGGAACTTCTGAAATATCATGGATAGAAGAGCTCTGGCACTGAGGGACTACATACTGAAGAACGCTGTTTGGGAAAAAGAGAACTTTAATCCTAAAACATGGTTAAAATCAAATCAGCACGTTAATAATTTCACCGAATTCATACTGCGGAAGGACTTAAGTGAAGATGGCGGCTATGATAAAAATGAGATGTGTAAGTATAGACTTTTAAAAATGAAATAATTTTGAACACTTAAAATGGATTTTGAAATATTCGTAATCCAGTTTTCCACATTAGTTCACTCTCAAAATGGATGTTTTCATTATTAGCACACTGTTATGCTTTTAACACATTTTGTTTGAATATTTTGTGTTTGATAAATGAAAGGGACAACACAAGTTGAGTTAAAAGACAAAATGTGTTGTCCCAGAATTAACACCTAGATTTGTACATGGCTTGTTCTTCTTTGGTACACAACATATGATATTTTGAGAAATGTCTCTGTTTTTTAACCATACAATGAAACTGAGTCTTGTTGTTTAGTTACAAACATTCTTCAAAATGTTAAATTTTGTGTTCAATGGCATTAGAGTGATTAAATGATGAAAAATGTAGGTCCTAAGTGTAAGAGTTACTTAATTTCTCAACCAATACTGTTAACCAATTGCCGATACTGTTAATATGGTGATTATATTAACTTGCATTAACAAAATTCTGAAGATTTAATTAACATTTCTTAACAAGTTTGCAAGTTGTTTTGCACAAGACGTATCTAACATTTAAGTAGTCTGGGAATAGCCCCACAGCACAAATGCAATGCATTTTTGTGTCCTCTTTTGAAAAGACATATCTGCCCTGATCATCAGCTGTTTATCAATATCTGATGGTATGAAAAAAATACTATTATCGGCAATGACGATAATTGGCCGATAAATCGGTTATGGATGCGCAATCCCTTTAAGAAAATAGGTATTCAAATGTCCAGATGATTAATTCCAGTTGAAAGGGGTCATGTGGCACGAATATGTGTTTTTCTACATCTTAGGTGTGTTATAAGTTTCCTGTGCATATATTAGACATGTAATATTGTAAAAATGTAAGTATCGGAGCAAAAGATGAATTATATCTAAAAGCGAATACCCACCCGACCTGCCTGAAACGCCTCGTGTAACCCCCACAAATATACGTCAGTTCGTGGTATGATTTGATTATGACCTCCCAAGTGTATGTGCACGTAAGGTGTACCTGTAACTTTTGTAAGAGGCGTGGCATTTCCGTCACACACTTGCAGGATTCAACCAATCACTACTCACTGGTTAACTGAACGATCATGTAACACCTCGCATTTCAGAGCGATGATCTTTGTTAAAAATCCACACGTTTCAGAGAGGCGGGGCAAAGAGGAGATACAAACATCTATGGTATGTGAAGAATACAGCTTTTTGAACCTTAAATCGTGTATACAAAGCACATTACATTTAAAACAAACTATAATATTCATTTTAGCCTTGTCATATGACCCCTTTAATATTACATAGAGTGAGAGACATAAGTATGATACTGTAATTTTCATACAGATTACTGTAACTGTTTGCAAAAGAATACATTTATTTTAAAAGAGCTGAACTTATTTACACTGTTAACTTGTCTGGCAACGCATTCATTTGTCAAGACAGTGTCTTCAGTGCTTCACAAAGTAAACGCCCAAAACAAACAGTGTACTCAGTGATGTTTACACATACTTACGTACACCAAGGACATTTTATCAGGTATTTTATTAGATACCAAGAATTCATCCGTACATACATGTGTATTTAGTAATATTCTGCTACGTATGGGTGGTTAACTTGTCCTTCACTTACTCAACTCTTTTTCCCGATGTGGAACTGCAATTCAAAAGCGAGAATAGTATCAAAATTAAAATGCTATTTGGTATGATTAGTAATCATTTAATATGTACCGATGTACCACGACCATGTGATGTCACTTTACCATGGTGTACTGTTTTCTAACCACAGTGCTGGAGGCAGAGAAAGAATTTATTGAAGCAGCAAAGAGAAACGACGTGGAGGGGATGAAGGTTCTCGGGAGAGGCATTAATGTCAATGTCAAGAACGTGGTATGTTAACAAAGTGCCCTTAAAGGGATAGTTCACCCAAAAAATTCAATTCTGTCATCGTTATTCTGTCGTCATTTCAAACCTGTATGGCTTTCTTTCTTCTGAAGAACACAAAAGAAGATATTTTGAAGAATGTTGATAACCAAATAACATTGGCAGCCTTCTATTAAGTGAATGGTTGCCATCAGTGTTCGGTCAACAACGTTTTTCAAAATATCTTCTTTTGTGTTCTGCGGAAGAAAGAAACTCATAAAGGTTTGACATGACAAGAGGGTAAGTTCTGTATATGATGATATTATTTTCATTTTTGGGTGAACAATCTCTTTAACTCAGTGTGTAGGGAACACTGAGAACATACACATAGTAGATACAGATACCTGATTTTGTTCTGTGATCTTGTATCCCATGTCAGCACGGGCGAACTGCTCTTCATTTCGCCGTCGCTTTCAGAAACGTTGAAGCTGTCGACCTGCTCCTTCGAAAGAGAGCCAGACTGGATTTACAAGATAAGGTATGCTTGCGTAAACATAAATGATTCACAGGGTTTCGCTGAAATCAAAAAGGTATTTATACTGTCTTTCTACAGCATGGACTAACTGCGATTCATTTAGCAGCATGGTTTGGCAGTTTGGAGATCTTAAAGTTACTTGTGCAAGGTGGAGCTGACCAAAGCATTGAAAATTCAGTAAGGGTTCAAGTTAATTGTAGTTGTGAAGTTTTTGTAATGCTGAACATTTAGAAGTCATTAAAGAAAATAATTTTGTGTTCAGGAAGGAATGAACATGATGCACTGCGCTGCTATGAACAATCACACTGATGTTGTGGAATACATTGTTAATGACCTGCAAATGGGAGAACTTGACAAAAAGGACATAGTAAGGAAATGCATTATTCTTACATTATATAACCACTGGAATCCCAATATCAGTGAGGGCCAGAGAATGTTGAAAAAAGTACAAGAGTTTAATATTGTTACGTTTATCATCATAACTTTATTTGTTTTTCTGTCAGTATGGTAATAGGCCTTTTGTCCTGGCTGCAGCACACGGATGTGTGAAGATGATGCAGATGCTGATGGAGGAGCCTTACAACATGGCCATCATGGAGGAAAATAAGGTTCACGTATTTATAATATTCAGCCAAGAATTAAAGTAAATTAATAGCTAAATATAGCTTTTTGTGAATAAATAAAAGCAAAGCAACATGTGACAGGAGTGCTTTTGAACACCCTTACAAAAAGATTAAGTTAAGATGTAAAAGTAAGGTTCAGGTGTATAAGTACACTTCATGTAGTAAGTATACTTATATCATATATATCACTATAGTTTACAACTAAGTTTTTTTAATTTGTATTGCAACCTACAAATGAATTTATACTTTAGGTATAACTATATACTTTAGATAACTTACTAGTTCAATACTCGTAATACATTTTTAGTTTATAAAGTTACGCTGAAGTATACTGTCAGTGAACTATTAGTTTAGTCTAGTTTATAATGAATGTATACTTGTACGTTTTTTGAAAGTGACTATTATGCTTTTACTATTTATATTATTTGTGCGCTTCCTATTAAAGTGACAGTACACCCAAAAATAAAACCTGTCATCATTTACTCACTATCTTGTCGTTTCCAATCTGTATGACTTTCTTTATTCAACAAAACACAAAAAGAAGATTTTTTTTAAGAAAGTTGATAACAAAACACAAAAAGAAGATATTTTGAAGAAAGTTGATAACTAAACAGCACTGGCCCCCAAGCTATTGTATGGACACAAAACCAATGCAACTGAATGGTTGCTAGTTTACAACATTCTTCAAAATACTGTATCTTCTTTTGTGTTCTGCAGAAGAAAGAAAGTCATACAGGTTTGACATGTCAAGAGGGTGAGTAAATGATGACAGAATCTTCATTTTTGGATGAACCATCACTTTAATCATTTACAAAAAAAAATTATTTTACAGTGCTTTAAGTAGATCTGAAGTAAATTCGCATCATCACTGTTTAAAGAAGATCAGATTCAGTTCTTTCAGTTTTTTTACTTTGCCCAAGTTAAACATATAGGTTTATAAGACAGTATATAAAACATGACAGAAGTATTTCACAGGAGTGAACACAATTACAAGCCAATTAAACTTACTATACTTTACGTATATTATTATACTATATAAGTCTATCTTGATTAAAAAAAATCATTTTACGTTTTGTAAGTGTCATTTCTACGAAGTACATAAAAAGTTAACCTAAAGGATACATTCTCATTTCTTTGTACTAGAATAGAATACTTTTTATTGTCATTGTACAGCACACATTGTACTCACAGACTACACATATTTACATAATATAACACATAATATAACAGATGTAGATATTGTGTATTACAGCTGTAGATGCATGAGATACACATTGTACACATCTTTACAATGCAGAGTGTTGTCTGCATTACAGTATTGCAAAGACTGTTATGTATATTGAACAGATAAAAGTCGGAAAAATAAAAATCAGTAAGAGACATTATTACTGCACAGTATACAGAAGTGGGGGAATGTTGGTGCAGTGAAGTCCTCAAAGTTACATGTTAGAATACTAATAGCACACTTGAATAAACATTTCATTTAAGTATTTAATATTTGGTTAATAAGGACTTTTATTCTGTAATGTGCTAATGTTCCTTAGGAAAATTTAAATATGTTTTAAAAGCAATAAAGCCATATTTAGCTCTTGTTGACAGGTTGGTGACATGCCTCTACACCTGGCTGCCAAGAACGGTCAACGCGAGGCACTGCAGCTACTACTAGACAATTTTGACATTCGCAATGAGGTCAACCAGGTGAAAGGTCCTATAGCATACAAACCAATTTCAACACATGCTGAATGACAGCTATGCCAGAGGTATGCATAAGAAAAGCAAACACATTACAACATTTATGACACAGAATTTATTTTCATGCGTGTGTAGGCTGGGCAGACCGCACTGTATCTGGCAGCACATGAGGCTCATGAGGACTGTGTTCAAACCCTGCTCGAAGCCGACTGTGACCCAAACATCCTTACTTTAGTATGTACTAAGTAGTGATGTCCTCCTTGACAACTATTTTTACAAATAATTTTAACTATGTATTGTCAAATCTCAGAACAAGAGCAGCCTTTTGCATCCGGTTTGTGAGAGAGGGCACTTTCCAATTCTAAAACTCCTCATTGAACGTGGAGCTCAACTAAATGCTCAGAACCAGGTGCTCAGTATCAATTTATTTAATATGTTTGACCTTATAATGGATAAATACAGTAATGCTAGATTTAACAATCAAGATTTTTTTATATAATTATAGCATTTGGAGACTCCATTCCATCTTGCAGTAAAGAACTGTCACATTCCGGTAATCCACACCTTGTTAGAAGCCGGTTGTGATCCAAATATAACAGATCATGTGCGTTCCTTTTTCATCGTTTCTGAAATTAAATTTGTTATGGTCTTCCCGTGTTTGAGAATTGAATCATTTCCCCTTTCAGATGGGCCAGACTGCATTGCACATTGCTACCGAGATGGGCAAGGTGGATGTGGTTGAGATGATTCTAAAAGCCGGAGTGGATCTGGAAATTCAGGACAGGGTGACAAACTATGTGTACAAAATTTCAAATTGTGTATTTATTAAAATATTTATGTAAATTATGTTTTATATTTTTTATTGTATGTCATAGCAAGGTAAAACGTCTCTTGGAGTGGCTGCGAGGGCAAACATGGTGATCATTGTTGATATGATCATCAAAGCTGAGAGATATTTTAAATGGAAACGGCAATTGCAAATGGTAAGTATTCAAATGTACAACGTGGAATCATGCAAACTGTCATGACATTTGCTTTCCTCCTAAAGTTTGTCATATCCTTCTATTACCTCAGTCACTTTCTATTAAACCCAGCTCAACACTATCAAAGCATGTATAATTTCCTTCTTAAATGTCACCACATCGGATTTATTTGCATAAGGATTGGATATGTCAAAAATGATTGATCTCACAGTTAAAACACCACAACAAATGAGAAATGCAGCAAACACAAAGCAATAATATTGTCTGTGCTGTACGTACGGCCATGCTAATTTCAACACATGGCCTCTGGACCTTCTCAGAGCTTGACATTATTTCATTACCCTTTCAGACTAATACAGATGCTCTCAAGAGCCTTCACAGTGAATCACCGTTGACGTTTAAATTAGATCACTCCCCTGACACAAAGCAGGTTCGTGGTATTCTATGGGACCTTGCATATAAACATCTCAAGCGAAATGACTGGAAGAATTTGGCAGTGGTCTGGGAGTTCACAGAGAGCCAAATGGCCGCCATAGAGGAGCAGTGGACAGGTGAGGTTGTTTGAGATCAGATCTTTATACAATACAGAATAATCTTTGCTTAAGAGCTGACCCAAAAAAAACTGTTTAGCAGACAATTTCAATTCGATAAGGGATGGATGAATTTTTAATGGATCAACTTCATTCTTTTCATTCATTTGTTTAAATGAAGAATGAAGTAACACAAAAATGTCACATATTTTACTGTTTGATGTAAATATTTTACACATTTTTTTTTGCCAATTCCCATTTCACGATTAACAGGTCTTATAATGTATGTCTCCAGGCCCTAACAGTTTCCAAGAACATGGAAACAGAATGTTTCTGATCTGGCTTCACGGAGTCTTAATGGGAGGGGACAGTCCGTTCAAAGTCCTGTATGAGGGACTGCTTTCTGTTGGGAATACAAAGATTGCTGGTAGGAGGTTTTAACATATAGATTAGCAAGATATTTATATATTATTATTCTTTACTTACGTCTGAAGTTGTTACATCAGTGTGGTAAGGTCAAGGCTTTGGCTAAATCATAATTTAAAATAATTTGTAAAAAATATACAGTGGTTTCAAAGGTCTCATGAATTGATTATGTTGCCACTGTTACACACTTACAATAGTATTGTCTATAGTAAATTGATAAACTGAATAGAAGAATAGTTATACAATAGAATTATACAAATTTTAAGACCTCTCTAAGGTTAAGGAACCTCTGCTGGTTGGAACTTAGATGAGACCACACTTGATATATAACATAAGCTCCTAAAAAAAACCAAGATCTGAGATGAAAAGTCACATTTAAATTGTGTACTGGGCCTTACTCAGTTTTTATTGTATACATTTTTCTTTAATTCCTAGAAAAAATAAGAATGGAAGGAACAAACACGGACACACGGAAGTGCAGGGTTTCATGAGACGCTGCACAGAATTAAAAAATGATGAACCAATGACCATTCTTTATTCAAACACAGGAGATCCAGCTATGTACTTTTATTAATGAACGTGGATTAATGTACAGAACAAATACAGCAGTTGAGTGCTCTGAAACAATCATTAATACAATTGTGACAGATTATGGCTTTGTAATTTTAAAGGGAATGTTCAACCTGCATTTAAACATTATCAAGTAAATGGTTACACCTGGCAAACCGCAATAATAAATAAAATCATTCCTTGATAAAAAACGTTTCATCATTTAAAAGTACACAATTCGTCAACTAGTATAAAAACCTATCTTCGTTTGTTTAGCATAAAACATAAACCTAATTAATAGCATGTTAATCTTACAAAGTGATGACAGTTTACCCCCAACCATTAATAAAAATCATTTGGGGCTACTAGGTGTGCAGCTGTGTGAAGTGGTTTTCCAGACTAGAGCCTGACAGTCAAATGAACATGCATGTGCATGTGCATGCGTGTTAGTCCACTACTTTGATGGAGTTGATGTGAAAGGCAGAGGAGGAGGGGCCTCTGGGCTGAGTGGAGGATCTCTCGCTGCTGGAGACAGTGTTACTCTGCAGAGCAGACCGGGGGAACTTAGCTGCTATTGCTTGGCCAACAGTGAGCTAAATACAGGGAAAAGACAAACATATGAGCTGAAAACAAACTATTTTATTTTCAAATGGTGATGTTTGTAATGTTTCTTAATACCTGAGTGACAGGGTGGTGTCTTTCCACGATAACTGAACTCATAGGAGGGGCCACTCCCATGACATGCATAGCTGAAGCGGGACGGCTTGTCCGATTACCCTCTGCTCTTCCTCTCAAACGAGCAGTTACCAACTTAGAGGCTTTTTGCTTGCCAGCGGTTACTATGCGTGCATTGGTCTAAAGAAAATATTTTCCAGACAAGCAACAGCAATATCATTACAGGCGCATAGATCTAGGAACACTGATTTCTCAACTAACAAACAAAGTTGTGGAATGATGCGTGTTACATTTCAATCAATAATGTCAGCTGGTTCGAACTCAATTTTGGGCTTGAAGTTAAATTCGGTACCTGTCTGAAAGAGCTTGTACTGCCCCCTGCTGGTACGGAAGAGTTCGCCACTGTGGTTGAGAGAAATGTTTCTTTTCTTGATAATGTGCCTGTACCAGTCTGACTGAGAAATCGTTCCTGAAAATCAAAAAAATCATTCTTCTGACAATTAAGCGAATGATGTCAACATTTTTTTAACTATTGTTTGATTTAAGAATACATTCATCCACTGGTGCTCCATCAACCTGATCTTCAAATTAATCTCATCATACATATGAAGCAACACATGCAAACTATTACAGACAAAGAAAAACGTGACTGCTTGAGTACAAAGAATCAATTAAGATGGTATCCAGCCAGGTTGTTTACTGCGTCTTACCTCCTCTGCATACTCTGTACTGCTGTGGGAGGGGGGCTGCTGTAAGGGTGTCTCTGTGAAAATTGGACTGTGTCTTGCAGACGAAACAGTCCGTGGTGGTGGATTGGCTATTGAGCTGGTGCCTGGCTCATCCGCTGGAGATGGAGCATCTACAAGAACATAGAGACCAGATTAATGGTGCAATCTGGAATGATGACATTGCATCAGGACGCATATACTCCTTGGAAATACTACAATGTCAGAATACAACCCAAATTATTCGGAGGATAAAAAAATAAAATATATTTATTTTACTGCACTGCATTTATCGGACAATTACAGTCTCATATCAGAACTCATGCTTTAAATCTCAAATTCTCTCCAAATGTTATTCGGGTAGGTGACTTGTTGACACTAATCATTTTACGAGCAACACAAAGCATTTATTAAACCTGAACTAGTAACCGTGTAATATAGTTGCCAGATATTATATACTATGTGCAATTATGAAAATGGCTAACTTCTGTATTTTCTCACCACGGTCAAATCTGCCCACTTCTCCGGTGTTAAACATGCTAAGGGCCTCGATGTTGAGCGCACAGACCCCTCGCATGAATGCTTTCTTCATGGAGTCCTCGTATTGCTCTCGCTCCATGTGCAGCCTTTGGATCTCAGCTTGAGCTTTTTGATGCTCCTCTAGGTGCTGACAAACACACACAGAAACTTTTAAATATCTTAACGTGCAGTTATGTAACGTGCATCACTATGCCTATAACCCGAAGGACACGTCTACGCTGCCAAAACTTAAAGGCTTGATTGTATTGCTTTCACCTGTGCCATCTTAGCTTCATACTCTGCAGAGAGCTGCACGCAGACGTCCTCTGCTCTGGCACAACACGCTTTCTCTACACGCTCACGCCACCTGTTCTGGATGAGTGAGTGCCAGCCTGCCCACACCTTCCTCTGGAGCTGCAAATGATAGTGCTGTTCGGCCATTCTGACCCCTTGAGCCTGGAACACATTGCCATTAAGACCAATTGAAACTGTTTGCATGTACTCTAAATGGGGTGGCTTCATACAAATTCGTTAAGGATCATCATTCTTTTTTTTCCACTTTTCTTTTAATTTACTTTTTCTAATGTTTTGAAAATAAATCCATGGACTCATTGAATAACACAATTGTAACTATATGAATTGTTTACAAGAATATATATCAGACAAAAAATGTATAATAAATCATAACTATGTTATATATTACCATCTTCAAAATACATCTAGAATTAGAAAAAATTTACTCTTGGCATGTTGACAAAGTTACCATCTGTTATGGACCGTTATTTATCTTTTTTTTTTTTTTTTTTTTTGTAAATCAAGATGTATTGTCAAACACTAGAAACATGTCTTAGCTTTTAAAGATCATGAAAAACATTTAAAAAGTCAAGTCACCCTAAACTTCTGAACAGTAGTGTAACTCAATACTTCCTAAACATAATGTGATCTACATGCATTTAAATAATTGTAAGCATGGCTGGCAATGATGAGAATGTGGGGGGTTGCAGTCCAAAGTAAGAATTTTAGGGGGGTTGGTGTCCCAAAATGTAAAGGATTTCCATCTTTTATCCATAACATGGCCCCCAAACGCTAGGCCCGTTTCATAATTCTTACATAAATACAGTGCCATTTTCTGCATCCGGGCATTACACAAAATCTGTCATCAACTATAGTCCCCCAGAGAAATCATATCTATTTACATCAATAACTGTTTGTGACATGATGGAGCATTTAACACGATAACTGATCACAGAAAAACAACATCACAGTTATAGGTTTAAAATTTTCATTCATGTCGACACATCTTAACTGATTTTCTTTCATCATATGAATTATAAGAAAGATATTCTGCATTCAATCAAACTATCTGTTGCTACTGTGACAGATGCTCTAATGAACTCCTCAGAAAGAAGAGACAGAATGAAAAACACAAGTCTGTCCAAACTATGAATTCATCTCTCCCTCAGTATGACATGAGTAAACAACAGTGTGTATAATATCTGGCGTGCATGCGTGTGCTGTCAGTCTGTTCTGCCCCTGTCTCACCTCCTCTCTAGCGGCACAGTTCCGCAGTCTCCACTGGGTGAAAGTCCTCATCAGCTCCAGCTTCTCCCTCTGCCTGTCAACTGCCCTGCTCAGATTCACAATCACCTACAAAGAGCGAGATGACAAACACACAGACAGTTTGGAACACACTTGAACGTATCAGATATAAGCTGGTTAATGCCAACTCCTAATACAATTCTCTACAAAGATTACGTATTATCTTAATATGTGTGTATAAGTCTCTGTGCTTAGATGATGTTTATTAATGACATTTAAACTCTTTCCCCACTAGCCTTTTTTTTTTTTAAAGTTGCCAGCCTACGCCAGCGTTTTTTTACATTTTCACCAAACTTGAATGGCTCACAGTACATTTTCTGTAAAGAATATATGGAGAAACAATATGTGCAATGAAAGAACAGAGTATCTGATTTTAAACAAGGGAAAGCGTATTCTTCTATCTTCATTTGTTCGTTTTTTATCACTCTGTAGATGTGGGTAGGTTTCTTCAAAAATGCATCATTTTGATTAAAAAGCTGAGATGATTAACGTTTTTCGTCAAAGATTCCGCCCAGATTACACTCAGAACAATCATTAAAAACCGCTAAAACATATACGTTCTAGGTTCTGGGATTCTGTACTTTTTCCCAAAGATGTGTAACAGGGGCACCTGCTGTACAACAGTACAAACACTGATTGCCGTAATAACTCGTCTTTGGCGGGGAAGCGTTTTTTAAAATGACGAGATTACTCGTCAATGCCGTTGAAAGAGTTAAAGAATAGTGACCTGTATCAAGAAGCCAGTTTCAGTTTTTACCCGGGTAAATTCACATTTAATTTGAGCATACTCCGAGTTTTCGGGCTCAAGAAGGTGGATAGGTTTTGAGGGGGTTTCGTCGCCATGGTTACTTTGGCTACACGGCTTTCCTGCTCCAGAGCAGGTTTTATTCTGGGTTAGTTATCGCAAACTAAAACTGGACCAATCAGCTCTGAGGAAAGTGACCTATGTATGACGCAGTGAAGGCACTCCACATGTATCTCTCTTAAAGTGATGTTGGAGGGAAAACCTTTTGCTGCTGAATGTTTGATTGCATTCTGTATTTACATTAATCGATTATAATTTAAAACCCGTTCATATAATTATTATACGAGTTGATAATTCATATTAGTTAATTCATATTAAACATAGCAATTAAATTAATATAACTATATTCGTAAAAAAACTTCAATATATAAAGTATTTTAAAGTAATGAAGCATAAATATTATATTTTCATCTTATTGTAAACCTATATAAATCATTTAAGTTCAGTTGATTCTGTATTGATAGTCAGCAGCTGCCTTCTCAAACTTTCACTGCAGCCGTGTTTATTCCTGCCTTGTAAATATGTTTCAATTC
This sequence comes from Triplophysa bombifrons, assembly GCA_029783895.1. Taxonomy (NCBI): domain Eukaryota; kingdom Metazoa; phylum Chordata; class Actinopteri; order Cypriniformes; family Nemacheilidae; genus Triplophysa; species Triplophysa bombifrons. Next base: position 31,453,007 of record CM056451.1, read on the forward strand.
ATGACATTTTTTCATAATGATCTCGTCGTCTTCAACAGAGAAGTGAATTGCGATGATACTAGTCAATAAAACCGACAATGCTTTCCATGTTCCGTGTGTTTGGCTGTTTGCTGCACGTGTCACACTTTCAAGTGCACCCACCTCACAAGCTCTGGATCAAACCTGATTTGACAGAGAAAGTTTATACCAAGCGTTGTGCTACAGCTGAACCTGATCTAATCCAGGTTGGGTTTGTCTGGTTTTGTCAACTCAAAATTTACTCTGCAACTCATTGTTTGTTCACCTCACTTTCTTGATACAGGCCACAGGTCTATTATTTCAAAACAAACTATATTACAATATGAGTCACACCTCATCTTTCCTCTGGTTAGAGATCTGATAGGTGTTGAGCAGGTCTTTGAGACTATCCATCTCAGTGTTTACAGCTGCCACGTGGGCTGCATGTTTCTCCCTCTCCTTCTTAAGATCCAGTCTGTGCTGCTCCACAAAAGCCAATTTCCACTTCCTTAGCTCCATCATCACATTATTCTAAACATAGACCAAGAAACTGTTTTAGTAATGCTGTATGATGACACATGACAATGAAATCTAACAGCAGTGGCAACCTTAAGGTTTGTGCTCCAGGTGTCCAAAATGTTCTCCATCCTGTTGAGATTATCTTCTGAGATGAACATCTCAGTCATGCTGGTGATTAGAACATCGGGACTGGCCTCTCTCGATCTGTCTGAACCGGTTTGTGTCCGCTCTGATCTTCCCTCAGACACAATAGATCTGGCTGCCATACTCTCACCTATAGCAAAAACAGTATTATAAAACAGTTAGTTCTGGTCCTTGATTCTGATTGGCTTGGCCGAGTTCTATGCAGTTATAATAAAAACGATTTATAACGGCTGACATATCATTTTATTTACTTTCTATTATTAAACCTTGCTACGCACATGGAAAACCCGCTCCGCTTCGCGTCATGCCAGAACGCACTTAACTGTTATAAAATGCAGCGTAACCAAGTGCTTCTTGGGGCTTATTGCTTTATTATGAAGACTCCAAATTGATTTAATATTAGATATTAGGGCAGATAGCTTCTAAGTTGATTTGGAACCATAAATTGCCTTATTTTATTTCTATTACTATTAATAAACTGAAGTATGAATTGAATATTTCGGTTCCAGCATATTGTGCCTTATAAATTAATTACAGTGGTTAAATCAATGTAACACAACGTCTTTATTTTATATTCTCTAAACAAAAGATATAAAAACACTGAGATTTTTCATATTAAATGCTATAAAGGCTTTACCCTCAGATGTCTGACTTGGTGGTCTAAATTCTTCTAAGGGATGAGTTACCCTAGCTGACCGTCCTTCATTTTCTGAAATAAAATGAAAGATAATACAGAGATAAGGATAGTTATCAGTCAGTCTCTAATAGTACATTGGTAAGGAATCGTTTTACCCGCATGAGCTTGAACACTTGCATCCATTTTAGTCAAACGCTGTGAATTCTTGAAAAGCTGAGTTGTGTTTAACAGGTGTGATGGGAGACCTTCATATTTGGGGGTCACCACAGCATACCGAAGAAGTTCTTCATATTCTTCCTAAAAATACAAGAAATAGGAAAAGTTAATATAGTCTCGATTTTTGGTTAAGCAATTTTGGTATATGTTTTTTGTCATTTTAAATGCATTGGTTTATTTTGAATGTTCCAATTTAAGATTAATTCTTTTTGATTTTGACAATTTTACTGCTTTAAACTTACTTTAATTTACCTTGAGTTCACTGATTTCAATGAACAGGAAATTTTCCACAGTTTTATTTTACTAAACTAATATATAACCTCAAAGAAGACTACAAAATTCCCTTAAATTCTACACGATCATAGAAAATCACAGTAATTGAGCCTAGATCATAGCACATTTGCGATTATATATGATAGTGGAGATGAAAGATCACCTGAAGTTCTGAAGAAACCGAGCTGCCTCTGTCTGAATCTCTTAGTAACGCTGGACTATTGCGCTCCCCTTCATCAGAGGACATCTCTTAAATAAACGAGGATTTAAATATTAAAGAATCATTTAAGACCATTGGAGGATAGGATAGAAGCACTTGTCTAACTTTACCATTTTAAATATAGAAACGAAGACACCTCGATCAGTTAATAATGTTATTAATAGGGTGAAAAAATTACTTTACTTTGCAACTTTTATACTTTATAAAGTTGATCGTAACGGAAACACAGATACCACCTCAACTTAGTTTAATGTCACGCAGTTGATACTAATGTCAATGGAAAAGTTAACGTTACGTTCCTTCCTGTTAATGCTGCGGCACTGTTAGCATGCTGTTTCGGCTACATCGGACACACATTATATTATGTATAAGGGGAATAAAGCTGTGCGTGGTTACCTTTTTAAGGAAAGTCGTTTCTCTGTTAACAACCTGACGTTAGAATGTGTGTTGACAACGAAACACTACTGTTAAAAGCGCTCTTTCAAACTGCTAGCTGCTGCAGTAAAAGCTGATCTGATTGGGTGAGAATTTGGTGTATCTGTTTTGGCTGTTGTGATTGGATGGAATGTTTCCGTAGTAACGGAGACGCGTAAGGGTGGGTTGCGTCTACTGATTGCTATGGCTGATGCTAAACAATGAAAATGTCTTTTTTTAATTGTTTTATCAAGTCATCATACTCTTTGAATAAAAGCTCTGTTTTGCATAAACCAAACATTTGTATTTAAGAATTGAAAACACAAACATATAATTTACACAGTGGACTTTAAATAATGTGTCTAAACCAGTGTATTAGCATTGGATGTACTCCCACAGAAATGATTTTGCAATTTGACTGGTAAACTGCACAACAGCAAAAATAATTGCTATTGTAATGGACAGGTGAGCATAATTCTAAATTGCAAGGTATAATATTTCTTATGCACGTCGGCCTTAAAATCAGTGTCAACACATATTATTTACCCAACATGGTTCTATTTGTTTGAGGACAATAGATTCAACCCGTTAAATGAACGTTCCTCCCTGTGGTGGAACCAGTTCCAAAAGGATGTATCACGTCTCAAATTGTGCAATTGTGTTATTAAAGTGAATATGTTATTTAACAGAATGTGAACTGAGTCTTTTGCATATATTGCAGATGATATTACACAAGAAATGAATCAATATGTTCCTCTTTCTTGATCTTTGTTTGATATAACGTTGACGGTACACCATATCGGAACACATATGGTTTAAAGTCCCTGTGAACCGGAAGTTGTGATCTTTTCTACTTCCGTATTTTGACGCGAGTACGAGTTTTTCTTTGTCGTTGGTGTGTAAATTTGCAAAGATTAAAGTGTCAGAACAAAAGATGCATTCTATCTAAAAGTGAATGCTCACCCAGCCTGCCTGAAACGTCTTGGTTAACCACAATCCAACTAATCTACGCCAGTTCCTGATATGATTTGACCAAGACCGCCCAAATGTATAAGCAAGTATGGTGGGCTTTCAGTACAGTTGCTTTGGAACCTGATGTTTTAAATATGGTAAGAGGCATTTCCATCACATGTTTGCAGTATTCGACCAATCACTGCGCACTTGTTAACTGGCCAATCATAGCACACCTCGCTTTTCAGAGCGATGTGCTTTGTTAAAAATCTGCGTGTTTTCAGAGAGGTGAGGCAAAGAGGAGATACAAACATGCTCGGATGTGAAGAATACAGTACATCGCTTTTGAACCTTAAATCGTGTAAGCACATTGTATTACATCTAAAACAAGCGATAATATTTGTTTTAGTCTTGTCATATGACCCCTTTAAGATGGATAGTCATTACAGGAAGGAAGTGCATTTTCAGATTTTAACTAAAGATAACAAAGGCACACATTAATAAACTTTTTACAATAATCTCTGCAATATTTTTTGAAAAGGTAGGCATTGTCATTTTTAATTTCACTGCGACTTTAATTATTTTAAAGGTCAGTGAGGGTAGTCGTGGAAGTAGTAATAATAGTCATACATTTCTTTAAGCTCTTTAACCATTTTTGACATTGGAACTATGTCATCGGATGTTCACCCAGTAACATCCATTTATGCAGGAAAACCTTCACAGGCGGCAACAGCTGTCATAAAGCTGCTTATAAGCATTACAATTTTTTAAATGCTTTTAAGGATTTCATAAGCTCAAAACTAAGACAGGTGGTGTCAGGCAATTACTGTGGTGGGATTTATGTCAAAAAGTCTATCATTTATGTTTGTGCAACCTCAGGGATGAGCAAAAGAAAAATTCTTAGTGCATCGAGATATTCTGTTTCAATAATTTCTATATTATTCACAGTTGTTTATTTGTAAAATGTACTACATAATCTAAATGATCTATAGTAAATAGATCTATTTAGATTGAGAACGCATTATTGGATACATTTGCTATTGGTGTACAGGAATACAACAGATATAGATTACATTTTTGATCATATAATTGAAAAAGATATTGTCTTAGAACAGTTTCTAAATAAGAATAAAATAGACCACTTTGGGTGTTTAGATTATTTAGATCTGGTAGGAAAACAAATGTCTCTATTACATCAAACAACAATGTTTATCTTTAGCTACTCTTATTGACCTTTGATTTTGACTTTTAAAAATGCTAACAGGCCGGGGACACATTGATTCAGAAGCTCCATAATCTGGAGTGGTTCATTAAATTAAGTGCTTCTTGCTTTCAATCATTCATGCTATAAATGGGCATACCACAGATCCCCACCTCCACTTGGCTCTGTCATAAAAACAAGTCAGAGGAGCATAAGGCAACAGACAAAAAGAAATCAACTCATTTAGATGACAATGATTAATACATCCTTGCTGTTAGGATAGCACACTAAGATGCTGGGATCCATACAAGTACATGCATTACAAACTATATACAGGTCTAGATACTGAAGACCTGTATATAACACATTCCTAAATATTCTTTATTTCTAAATAAAAAACTAGGCTTCAGTTCATGGCTGTGCTCAATTGTAATATGGTACAAATACAGAAAGATTATAATAAAATATACTACATTTTTAATCACATCATAGTATAGTGCATGAGTCCTTTGAACCATGCATTGTCACTGTCACAGGTCTTAAATTCACATTTTAATTCCAATTAAATTTAACTTTCATAAAATACTAATAAACAAAGTCGCCTTTCTTTTTGTTCCACATTTATAAGTGAAAGCAACAGTCGTTATAAGAATGTTACATGCATCGGTAATAGCCTATACTATGAAGAAAACATGTGTAGGCCATGTTAAAATAAAAATTAAGTTTGTCATGAAAAATAAAACGCTTACTTGCAAATACATGAATAAATAAACAAATAAATAAAATGGTGCTCTTATATTTCAACCTACTAAAGATTTTTCATTAAATGAGAAAAATAAAGTGAAACTGTGGCTAGTCTTTTATTGGATAAAATGCCACTTTCGACTTTTAATAATAGCCTATAGAAAATCTACTGAATGGCAGGCCTACGTCATAAATTCAGCACTAGCACTTGTGGGGGTTTCTTTTACGTCATACCGCGGTGTTTCCGCCAGGTTCGTCCGCATAGCATTACACACAGCAAACGACTCTCTCTCTCTCTCTCTCTCTCTCTCTCTCTCTCTCTCTCTCTCTCTCTCTCTCTCTCTCTCTCTCTTCTCTCTCTCTCTCTCTCTCTCTCTGTCTCTCCTAAAGTACTGCAGAGACTGAACTGCAGGGGTAAAACACCATCAGCGATTGCTTTAGTTGCTGAATATCTCTAGGATCAGAATCTTTACTTACAAGCGTCTCTAGAAAAATGGATAACCAACACCGAAATCTTATCGGTTCAGATCCCTAAAGGGTGAGTAAGAGTTTCGGCTCATTTCTATCACTGTTTCGAGCACAAAAATGATAGCAAAAAATGTTGGAAATCTGGACGACGTGTAGGTTCATATAGTTTTGTCAGTGGACGGAGTTTGACTCAGGATACTGCTGGACAGCTCAGTTTAAAAGACAAAAAGTTATTTATTCTGAAGAATTATATAGAGGTTTACAAAACTAGCCTGCATCCCTTTCCTCTAAACGATATTTA